>CAHIKZ030004270.1:1067500-1080000 GCA_903632075.3 Acanthosepion pharaonis
AAAAAATGAAAAAAAATAAAAAAAATAAAAAGATAAATAAATAAACAAAATAACAATAAAATAGGCAAAATTAATTAACCCAAACAAATTACCAAATAACACCTGTTAGAATAGACGAAATAGAATAATAATAATAAAAAAAACAAAAAAAGACCCAGCGAACCCAAATAAATAAAGTAAATAATAAACAAATTAGCAAACCATTATGACCAAAATATTAGTTTGACTATAAAAATCAACCCAAAAAATCGGACGAAAAAAATAGCTATAACTGTTATATAACGATAAAAAAAATACTACGTTACTTAAAAATCGAAAATTGAAAAGAGAAAATATACAAATAAATAATATGTAAAATAAATTGATCTAAATTCATTCAAATAAATAAATAAACCAATCCCGATAAACTGACCGTTTGAAAAAACAAATAAAGATAATCAATTTAATTAAGTTCTCAAACCAAAACAAAACTATTAAATAAGCGATATAAACAAATTTTTACTACGTTAATAAAAACACCGATTAAAAAAAAAATAAATATATAAGTTAAGAAATAAAAAAAATATATAAATAAATAAAAACAAGCAAAATAATTTAACCCAAATAAATAAATAAACAAATAAACGACTTCCGGTAAAATAACTTCCGGTAAAATAACTTCCGGTATAATATATATATGAAGTCGGAACAGTCATTCCTTTTGAACCAATGAATGCGTTTCTACTGACGGTCGGCCAGATGAATGGAGAAAAGGTTTGAGATCTTCTGGTGAATGATTCACTACTAACTTAGGAGTTCTTCGAATTTTTCCTACATGCGTAATCGTTTTGTCGATTCTATTTATCTTTTAATTTCAAATGTGTAGGGATAATGTGGAAAGCATAATAAATATCGAGGATAATACCATTTGTAGTTATAAACAGAGCGGAGATTAGAAATTGTATTATCCCTGACAGTTTCACAACTTCACATCTATCATCTGATTAACGCTTCAGACGGCATTTTACATATAATTCGTTTTTTTTTTTTTTTAAATAATTTATTTTAATTCTTATTATTTATTAATAGGTATGTGGATTAATCCAACAATGCATTCACTTTCATTGTTTGCAACCTTCTGCCAAGGATACACTAACCATTCTTTGCCTCAACAATAGGAATCGCTCTGCTTTGGGTTGAAAAATGAATCACCCCATATCGTACTCTCCACATCGTTGTTGAATGAAACACCTCTGAAATTTTTAGAAATCGAACAAAAAATGGAGGTTGTCTGAAAGGGATAAATCACGAGAATATGCTCGTTGTAGTAGAACTTCCCAACAGAGATCTTTGTATTGACGTCTATCCTGGTCTCGAGCGTGTCAAATTGAGACAATGGAGAAGTACTGTGGCTTGTTTCTGTTGGGCAAAGCTAGCAGCACACATAAACCGTGTTTCCAGACTTTAGCATATGAGTGAAGAGCAGCAGCAATATGATAATATGCAATGTTTTGAGTCAATTACCTAGTAAGCTGATGTGGTCGCTCTGTTATAATCTATATTTACAAGAACCAGTTAAGACCAAAAATGGTGTATTGCTACAACATTAATGAATTTCAAAAGCGTCTATATGGCCTATCTCTGTTTCCATGGAATTTATTCTGAAAAAATGCATTCTTTGATCTTATCCTAGCTGAAGTTTACAGCAAGGATCCGCTATGCCACCTACACAAGTCTGAATCATCCGCATTCCCTTCGTAGTCTATTAGTAAAATTTATGTTTCACTCGGACAGCTTCTCCACAAGAACTGCCCGGCAAGATGTTTTCCAAGCACTATAATGATGACCTCTTCATGTTTAGTGTTAACCGTTATCTTGAATAGTTCAATGGATTTTCTTGACTTTCTTACGTTCATGCAGCATCAGACAATAACCCTCTACTTTTATCGTATCTTGTATTGTGACAACACTAGTATGCATATATAAATTTACAAACAATATTCTACTATATTTTTATGTTTAACGTTCTTTTTTATAGATACAAGTATTTAAGTAAATGCCCTGTTTATAATAAACAGTATTAAATAACATTTACCGGCTTGAATGTCCGAGAAATTTTTCATGTCAAAGGACGAATATTTTCTATGAAAAATTTCTCGGACATTCAGGCCGGTAAATGTTATTTAATACTGTTTATTATAAACAGAGCATTTACTTAAATATTTGTATCTATAAAAAAAGAACGTTAAACATAAAAATATCTTTAATAAATAAATTGTCGGACTTTGTCCATTTCTTAATATATGACGTCATTTGTTTACATTTGATACGCCAGAGCAGTTATGAATGTACGAGATTCATGGAAGATTGAAGTTTATAAGCAGTAAATTCGACCTTGCCTTTGTGGCCGAGAGGTTAGGCACGTCAGCGTAAATGACGGTTCCGTATAGGATGCAGGTTCGAATCCTGTCAAAGGACGAATATTTTCTATGAAAAATTTCTTGGACATTAAGGCCGGTAAGCTTGTCTCGCTAGAACAATTTCGACTGAGTAGTGAGTTCGAATCTCACTGGGTGCCACATAATTTCGGCCCTGTTTCACATCTAAGCTATGCTTGGCAATTCACTATATAATTAAACCAGATCCCCTGTAACTTATTTCTAAAACAAGACAAGATAGTTTCTTAAATTTATTTCGTTACTCCACACTAATGATATTAGATTGAAACAAATCCATTGAGTAAATGAACAAATCAATACAGAAATTATCGATTATTAATGCCACAAGCACTAATTAAACATTGTCTATGCAACTAGCCATGCAAATATTGAACTATGTATGAAACTAATTTAATAAGGAATCGTTTATGATTTTTATAAGGAACTGTAAACTGTCACTGTTACTACGGCTGCAAGTATTTGCTCGATATATGAGGCTGCAAACATATTCAAATATTTCAAAATTGGAATAAACACGCAGAATCATCTGAAGAAAATCGAAAATTGCCGAAAGCATATTATGATGAATGGATTTATTTGAAAGGCTTCCAAATTGAAGTATTTTAAAGGAAAAGCTTATTAAATTAAAATTTCATATTTTTTCAAACCCTATTTTCGCAAATGAAATCTTTGAGACAAACGATTACCAAACAAATTACGCGTATTATTGATGCACGCAATAAGGATTTCAAATTCTTATTTAGTGTTGCGTACCCCCATACAAATCTGGCAAATCCCGGCACACCGCAACTCAGTTTTCTTTGATGATCTAAATAACTTTCGATTGTTTACTACAACGCTTTCTTCAAATACAGTCATCTAATGCATAAATACATATTTATACGGCTGTTTTCTCTGCTCTCTTTTCTACAGTATGGTTATTTTCTAAGCGTAGCTTAGATGTGGCATAGGACCAAAAGTATGGGGCACCTAGTGAGGATCGAATTCATTTTTCAGTCGTAACTTATATAGCGAGACAACCTTGCTGAACATTATACCACGTCGAGACGCCCTTATTTTTTTACAGTACGTGCTGTAAATCTAAATTTCTCCTAAAGCACTTTCCTCATTTCAACTGTCCCTTTCCGATTTCAAATATAACCTTATTGTAGTGTCTTTTTTTACTCTTAACTTCCTCATTGCTCACAAGATCTGCCTATGTTATTCTAAGTATTCTTCTTTCTTTTAATCGAGTTCACCCCAAGAAAAGCAGTAAAGCCATTAGGACACTAGCTCAGACCGAAGTATGTTAAAATGTCGAGAGAAAATTACTCTCATTAAAGATGGCTTAAGGTGCAGATGCATTGAAGAAAAGGGGTTTTTACGTGGCGTAGGCAGTTCAACGATATACGATAACCACGCAAAGTTAAAAAAAAGAGCCAACATTTTTACTCCAGTAAAAATAAAATCGATGCAAATAATTATATAGATGTAAAAAACGATTTATGCAAACCTCGATAGACACTGCTAATGCTCTTTCGCTTGTTTTTGGATAACAAACTCATTAAAAATGTACAATCCATTTTACTGTCCACACAAAATTACCTCTGATTTTTTTTAATTGCAATCACTTCAAGTACGGCAGTAAAGCTATTGAGTCACAAGGAGTTATTGGGAGTGGAAGTACTAGAAAACATAAACTTTACTAAGAAGCAAGTAAAAAAGAAGACTACTCAAGAAGACAGTAGAAAGCAACTGACATTTCATTTAGATTTTTGAAACTTAATGTTTGCTTGAAAGCATTGAGCCAGAACGGAGTTCCGCAAGCGAACAGCGAGAGAAAAGAAACTGTTACTATAGAACCTACGGTTACCTCCAGGTAACTCAGTTGCGTATTGTTTAGACCTTGTCACCAGTCTTGTACTCCGATTAAATTCATAAAGTTTAGGTAACATAGTGAAGAGCTCCGTGCAAACTGTTACCATGGAAATATGTATAGAAAAAAGCAGAGGAAGGCAAATTTACGGCGTTGTGTAAGTGACTGAAGCTGAGATACCAGACCAGTACTAATTATACTGCTGATTCCTCTTTGAATTTTATAAAAAAGATCTCTAGATATATAGTGGGCGCACCAGATCATGTGTGGCAGCAATATTCTAAGTATGGACGAATGGTAGACGTATAGATATGTAAGGTAGATTCAGGAGAAAGTAATTGTCCAGCATGACACAGTGAGCTGCTCTAGCAATAGTTTCAAGATGGACTTTTCAACCGGGAAATTTAGCCCGAGAAGCCGCAATGTGTCACTCACCTGGAGGTTTGTATCAACCATGTCCGATAGAAAGGGTCTCGCAGACGATCAATAGAGATCAGTTTAATTTTTAGAAGTATTAAAATTAACAAGCCACCTTTTGCCCATTTGTGACATCAACAGTCAATTGAATTTTATCGCTAGAAGAACTATATCTGAGCCTTCCCATGATACCTTTTCGTCGGTGAAGTTATTGACAAACATTTATTTATATCTTTATCCAGGAAATGCGTACAATATCTTTTCAGACTGGATTTCTGAAATTACGCAATGAAGAATATATAGGCCATCTAGGGGTTGGAAGTCCACCCTAAAGTCCTAGTTGTACCGGAAATCTCATTAGTAACACTTAACATGAATCTTTTTTTTAGTATTATTTCAACGAATACACCACAAGAGCCATTCAAGGTAGAATGTTACCGAGTGAGATTGTAAGGTAGAAGAGGAAGATAAATTCATTAATAAAATGATTAAGACATATGATGATTTTCCATACGTAGCTTATATGTAGCCCAAGGCCGAAAATATGCGTCATCTAGTGAGGATCGAACTCACTACTCAGTCGTTATCGTTCTAACAAGACAAGCTTGCTAACAATTACACCGCCTCGATGTGCCCAAGGACTAAGATATTGATGTAATGGAATAACTTGTCACCCCCATGAATGAATACGCTATAGGTAGCAAATACCAATAAAGCCTACTGTCTACGAGAGACTGGAATAAGAATGAGCAAGACGACGCAAGCACGTCCGAACTTCCAGTTAGTGGAACTCACTACTGATTGACCTGTGTGTATAACTACCGTATTTCATATTGTACTTGTTGTGTACAATAAACCTTTATTTTTGTATCCGCCTGGTGTTATGTGTTTATTCTCTTAGCACGGAATATAACAGATATATATCTGTTAACTTTGGATTTAAAGAAACCAAGTTTGTAGTTATCAGGGAAGCATTCTTGCCACAGTTTGTTGCGCAACGTAAGAGTCCTGCTGAGGAAGCTGTGTGTGTGGAACTTACTTTTTATCTAAGTATCGAAGGTAATATAAATGGTTTGCTACGGTGAAGAAGGCATGGCGGTTCCTGGCTGAATATGTCTGAGCTGACGGCACGCGAGGTTGTTACATTCCTCTACATGTGCCATAGTAATAGCGCAGATACGACAGCAATATTCCATTCCATGTCTGATCTGATTCTTAGAGCACGGGACCATAAATTACAGATTTTCAGGAACGATAAAATCAACCGATATACCAGCATCTTTTGCGATGGTATAGTGTGAATATCCGCGTCCCGTTGGAGGTCGGGAGTGAGCTTTAGCCACAGTAGGCGTTCGAGGAAAGGGGTCATTTTGAGGGAACGAACATTCATCTGGACTGGTGCAGGTTGAAAGATGTGCCTAAGAATGTCACATCGGAGTTAACAAGGTTAGCATATATAGAAGCTTTGTCGCCCGTGCGCTTAAATATATTCACCTATCCATTGGAAAACATGTTCTAAAATATGTATTTATGTAGGTTTATCAGTTGATTATATTTCTCTATGCTACCCCGCAAATATGCTATGGGAATTTGAATGCTTTTTGGGGTGCCTTAATACATGTGGTTTGGATGTTAGAACTGCATGCGATGAAGTAGGAATACATATGATAGTAGAGCTAAAGGTCACGGGGGAAATGCTCTCTACATATACCTCCCAGAAATACCTCCTCCATTATGGTAAAAGTTTAGCTCGGTAAAGACGCCATTACCACGAAGGCCATATCGTTATATTGGAGTATTTCTGGGAGGTAGATATAGGTGGTATTTTTGCCCCATCCTGTATTATCTGTAGAAATGTATTTGTTAATATCAAATCTGGTGCGGTAATCACTTGACCGTAAGGACATTCTGGGCAGAAATAATCATTGTATACCGATCGATTTTATACCGCCTGGACGTCACTGAAACAATGAGGAAAAAATAATATTACATTTTTTTTTGTATTTTTGCTGGAGTTTATTGAATTAATAATATATATAAAATTGTTCCCAATTTTCAGAAATGTCCCTCCTGACGTCATCCGTTCTCGACTCAATATCTATTCTGATGACAACACTAGTTACACCAGTCTTAATCTGAGCTGTTCGACATGCTCAAAGTGGAAGTTAAGCCTGAAAACGACCTGCAATTTGTTGTTAACTGAGGCAAGATTTGACATGTTAATTTTAATGTCTACAAAATGAAACTCCACTCTTTTAATCGCCTTAAATAAGCTTTGTTATCTTTCAACGCCGTGGCTGATAGCAACCTTCTGATGAGGGATAATAATGTATCAAAAAAGCTACATGGGAACTGGTAAGGAGTCATTGCAAATAATGGTGAATATATAACTGAATAAAATATAGGTGTAATTTACGCCAAAATGATCTCCTCAGAACCCTTTTATGTATCCTATGTAAATTCACATGCATTTTGCGGATGAGGAGCTTCCACGTTGTCTTTGATATGTTTTTGAGTTCTGAGTTTTTGATCTCTTAGTTTGGTTGACATCCTGCTATTTAACAACGCAGGAGTGTAGAAGAGGAACATATATATGGCTTTCCATGGAACATTATCGCAAAAATGTGGCTATCAAACTCGACTGAAATTTGAATAATAGAGAAAAAAATACTTCAAAGATGGAATAAATATATCGGATACCTATTCCACAAGGTAGATATAGGTGGTATTTTTGCCCCATCCTGTATTATTATTAGTAAAATGTGCCAAAAAAAAAAATGGCGGAACCAAAAACATTAAAGTCTGAATTGAAATTAGCCAAACGGAAGAGGAACAGGAAAAAGAGGACCAATTGAAATTGTAATTAAGATGCAGAAAGCTTTAGAGGAATTCGGCATTGATTATATTACAGAAATTTTAAATGGTAGATACGACAGTGTTGATATAGCGGAAGATCTAAACAGGTAATCTTCAATAATGTTAGAAAAGAAGCGAGGTAAATACGAATATGAACTTCATTGGACAATCAGCATAATGAGCCACCTACGAAAACATATGATCCGAACTCTTATGGATAGAAAGCAAAGCAAAATTAAACCAGAAATATGTTTCGTTAAAGACACTGGAACCAGTAATGCGATATTTATATGCAGAATGATATCTGAAAGAAAAATACAAATGCAATATGTTTTATAGATGATGCAAAACGTTTGATAAAGTATATCACAAAGAACTACTTCATCTGCTAGGAAAGCATGATTTATTTGAGAAGGATATTAGAACAATCCAGATCTTAAACGGATCTATTCGAATAGAAAAAAAATAGACAAAAATCGAAGGAGTCTCACCGGATTTATATCACCTTTCCATTTCTAAGAGAATTAGATGTCCTACCAGAATTTATTATTGGTGGCAGGAATCTTAACAATCTAAGATATTCAGATGACACAGTGCTGATAACAGACACAGAAAAGAAACTGCAGGAATTCTTGCAGAAGTTAATAAAGGAATGCATGTGGAAAACGACTAAAATCAATTGTAAGAAGACATTATTTATTGTCGTCAGCAAAATTGGCCGCCCAACATAAATGGAAGACAATGAAATGAAGCAAGTACAAACATTTAGGAAATGTTTTCACGGAAGAGTAAAATGCGACTGGGTAGACCTGTGAAAGAATCATCTTAAAAAGAAATAGGCGTATATATTGTTGCAGTATAGGAGCATCAGTATCAGGTTTGATTTACCAAGGTTAAAAATGATCTCGCTCTGCAAGATTATCCAGTATGAATGAAGTGTTTTTGAAAGAGAATATTGGATTTATTCTACGTTAGATCTCAGGGGATTTGGCACAAAAATTCTATTGCATCATGTTCACCCGTCCAAAAATTTCTCTCGTGAGTTTTCGTTTGAGATTCGTAATAAACCTCCCAACCTCCGCAGCAGTATTTTACCTGAAAATTCCCTACATTTATGTTTAAATTACGTTGTTACAGGTGCTGGAAAATCGATTATCACAAATTGAGAAACCAGCTTCAGCATAACAACAAGGATTCCTCCCCATAATTCTTTACTACGTGTCGGGTGTAATATGAATTAGCTACAGCAATATGAATAGACTTGACTATTATTACCAGGTGGCAGGATCTTGCAAGCGAAGCGTTAAGTTGAACGTATCCTTTTCTCGTAAACAAAAAATATGTTATTCTAAAGCTTGGCAATACAAAGGCATATAATGCAAAAATACACCCGCCCCCCAAAAATAGGTGAGGAAATGTAGTTTATTCTATAAACTCCACATTCATCAGATTTAGTATCTACAGAGGTTTTCTCACATAGCGTACAAACGTTCCAGGATGCAGATCAGTGCCAAAAAGACAAAGATTCTCATCCAACCCGCCCCCTAACAAGCAACACCGGACGTCAGCCTCAACATCAACGGACAGCTGGTCCTCGATGAATTTCCTTACTATGTGTTGAAGCTTAAATAAGCATGGAATAATACAACACAAAATGTACGTTAACAAAATGTATTGAAACAAAGAATAGGTACACAATATTTACAGTTAGTTTGGTATATTCTTGGGAAGACTGTTCCTGCATAATGGGTTGACTAAATCGCAGTCGGGCAGAGTCTCTGGATTCAATTTCTTAATCTCTACTATCTTCCCCGTCTTCCGGTACCAACCCATATTTATATGATCGGTAGTCCGCTTATGTAAATTAGGTGTATCATACACAACACTATGGTATCTCGAATAATGTCAACTGCGAAAGAGACCTTGACAACAAGATAAAAGCGACTTATACTACGTACGGAACGCTCTCGCGTCGGGTCATCAGCAATCATGCACTCACCTGACTCCTGTTCACGATTCTTCAGGTGTAGCTTGGACCTACACTGCTATCTCCTTCACCGCCATCAGTGGGGAGAAAGGGAATAAGGGGAGATGATGACTATCCCCATGCTCGGATGGGAGCGGGTGCCGATTACACTAGACTAGAGGTGGAAAATTTCATCAAAAGTATCCAACTGAAAACAGTCAATGAAAAAGTTTTCGAAAAAAATATCTCCGATTTCTTTAAACCTTAAATTCTAAAAATCAAACTGTTGCGTCTTTGATAAAGAAGCTGATTACCTTTTCTATATAAAATATGTTCCCGATCATAATTCCTATGACCAACGAATGTGTTCGATATTTTGTTTTTCTTATTTATTTATTTTATATATTTTTTTTGGGGGGGTAAAACAACACTTCATATGAAAGGAAACTTTTCTTGTCATTACTTACTTGTTATGTCAAACTGTTCGTTGAGAATGTGGATCATTCCGCGTGGTCAAGCTAAGATGGAAAAAAGAAAAGACGAGCATGATGTCTTTTCTTTTTTCTTTTTGTTTTTTGTATCGTCTTTGGCTGAGGAGGAAGTGACGTAAGTCGTTAACGAGTCCATTCAGGATCGCCTGCCAGAATAGTACTGTTTCGGTAGGGTCTCTTGGGTGAACAAGTATGATGATGGAAGACCCGAAACTTGTCATGACCCCCAAGTCATAACATCGCTGACGAGGCGATACTCAGCACTCGTTGGAGTGTTTTCATGTCAAATTAAATACGTGTAATTTGTAATAATTTCATATGTTATGTGATAAAACTTATTTACGTTTCGAATTCAGATTTTATAAATCGTCACCCGAAATTAAAAATGTACTATCTGCCCTTTTCGTATTTTGGTTTATATTTGACTTCAAAATTCGGCTAAACATAATTTTTTCATGAACTGATAGAAAAAAAATTGTAACTGAAGATTTTTGAACGAACATCATATGAACAGAACATGCCAGCAGACTCCACCTTGAAAAAAATATTGCAGATATATCCTCTTTAATCACAGCTGATGACATATGCAGATAAATTACGAATTAGATATTTGTTTTAGTGTTCACTAATTGTAGTGGTTGATTCTTTGAATAGATTTTTCTTCCGAATCTGAAGAAGATTAGACATATTTTCGGTGTTTTAAATTTCTCGAATTCGAGAGCCAATACAAATTCTGATGTGAACAGCCGATCTTTTTATACATCTTTTATATAAGAATTGTCTAGAATACACTAAAACGTATAATAATAGATCATGTAATAATAGATTATGATAAAAATGTTCCAACTGACCACATACGATTATTCTGTCCTAAGAACAGCTGCCATGGAAAAATTTTGCGTTTGCCAGAAGAAAAGATTTAAAGTTCCATCCATTATTTACGAACCAACGACTGTATTTTACCACAACAATCACATTCTCTGTGAGAGACCGCTTGATATATGAGATAGACACCTGGATGCCTGCAGAGAAGCGAAGACATCAGTAGTACAAGTTTATGTCGGGGATTATTTCAAATGGCGAAGAAAGGGGAGGCAACCCTTGTCAACACCAAATATTTTGGGCAGCTACTCTCATTTAGATAAATTTATAAATAATTCAAATTCCAGTTACATTTCAGTTTCCTTGCAGTTAAACTGTAATAACAGAGCGACTATTTTTTTATTGCATGGTTAACGTGCGAACCGTCAGTTTACTAAAACTTTGGACGTCAAATTTGTACAAATACACATTTTTCCAGTATGCATTAATCGACTTCTATATTTATTCATAAAGAATCTTTATTCTGTTAAGAGCAGACGACGTCTCTGTATGCAGCAGATTGTGCTACTCACATGACATGACTAAAGCATTTCAGTCATTGTGCGTTTTTACAGGCAACACATTCTCCAAGATTGCTTCAAGAGGCTTGGGAGTGGATGCTTTTATCGCGTTATCATCACTAATCTGGTTGCCGATCGAGAATAGAATATCCATTATGGCGTGATATTTTACCCGTAGCTAGGGTACGTAATATGGTTTAATACATTTGTCACAGAATATACAGAAGGCGGCAAAAGTAACACCCTTCTTTTTGATCCGGGGCAGATAGACGACGTGATGTAATTCGGTGAGTATCGGACCAAATACCGCCATACTTTCTATTATGAGATGTACTAACAGATCATATTTACAAGCTCAAGACAGAAAGCAATTACCAAATAAAAATACGCTATTTCTTATTATTTATTTATGGAATAAATGCTGAAATATGTCAGATTTCTTGTATAAGTTGTGGTGATAGGATTCCGCGTTATATTGAACATGAAGTGGAGTCTTTCGATTATGTTAAATAGGTTGTTAATTATAAGGAATCATGTTGTTTTGATGTGAGAATACATATATATTTACTTCAAATATTGTAATTTATTTTTGTTCAATAAAATTTAATAAATAAAAAAGGGTGTTACATTTGCCATCTCCTGTAAATACGAAAGTGTATGTAACAAATTCGGCATGAATTCGAATTCGACTTGCCAAGTTCTAGTTAACAAATTTCCGCGAATAACCATAAAATATGTGAACTAAGGAGCAACCTGATAATTAATTTCTCATTTTAACATAATATTTAGTTTCAATCCATAATATACTCTCAACCAGTGTTCTCTAAGTCGTCATTGAGACCTTCTCTAAATGTGGACCTTACGTTCTCGTGTGATATATCTGCGAGAATGCTCAGCTCGATTAGGTGATGTTTTTGTTACATATCTATGTAATTTTAAAAAAAAAAAAACTAAAGAAAACGTAGTTCAGCCGTGAGGTTGCGTTATTTTGCAGTCAGCGTTCGGGGGCAATCACATATCAACCCTGCACTTTAGTCGGTGTAAAATTGAATACAAAGCCTATTATCCTGCATCACTTATCGTGACGCTAACATT
>CAHIKZ030004270.1:1082500-1110000 GCA_903632075.3 Acanthosepion pharaonis
ACATCATTCAACAATTTACGAAGCGGTCAGACGTAAAGATCATAGCTTTTGAACAGAGTCCTGCAACCATTTACAAAGCGGAAAGTCTGAGAAAGACACAGCTTCCGAACAACCAGAATTTAAAAAGCTGAACTCAAGCAAGAACATCATCTCCACAAGCAAGATTCGTCGCAGACCAGACCAAGTGATAAAATATAAACTTACAAACACATTTCTAAGCTTGCTCATACGCCGCCTTTCTTTACTCTGTACCTGACACATTAACTTCTAATTGCATAAATATTTAGCAGTCTCTCATTCTGTACCAATATATGTCTATATGTACATAAATTTGTGATTTTGTAAAGCTTAAAAAAATTGTCTTGTGGCATTTTTACCTCTATCTTTTCGAGACCAAATGGGTGGTCTTTAATTAACATAATCAGCAAGTGCCTCGTTCTTTAGTATGTAGACGATTTTAACTCTTTATGGTTTTAGAGTTTTCCTTCTCTTAAAATGGTTGCCCACGAAAGCTAAATTCCTGCTTTTAATCTAAGATTTGGAGAAGAGAAATAATCAAAAAATTTCCAAGAATATTTATTTGAAAAGCGAAGACAACAGCCTCGACCGACTAAAATTTGAACTCGACACCTCAATAGTAGTAGCGTGGTAGCACGTGATAACGCCAAGGCGACATCCACCAATAGCGGTCTTGTCATAATAAACTATAAAAACAAGAAAATATACCGTAAACACTAATGCTCAACAATGTATTTTTTCTACTTTTTTTTCCTTTTTCATTATGTTTTAGTGTTAGGTTCATCTCCATGACATTTAGCTCCAATACAACTTTGTATGCATAAAACAGCAGCAAATAAATTGATATTATTAATTAGGAAGAAAAAATATCCTAACTAAAAAAAAAACAAAGAAAAAAAAACAAAAAAAGCCCCCCCCCAATAAAAACTGCTCAACAAGTTGTTAGAAATATTTGCTTTTTGAAATACGATATATTTGATAGGATTAGTTGAGAAACACAAGTCCTTCAAAAATAAAAAAGAAAATCTGGATCGGTGTTTTTAATTTGCCTCCTATGAAAACTTTTTCTACTGAAATATTTTTCATCTACAGGGATTGCAAAATCTCTCTGACTCACTTCTCCGTCTCCGTCACTAATAAGTTGTCGACAACATTTCCTTAATGGGGACATGTAATTTGGGCTATTTAATGCTACGGATACCTTTCTCCTCTGAAAAAAACAGCTGATTTGATTCTCAGCAAGAGAGAAACAGAGAGCAACATTGGTGCATTGGGATAAAGATAGGCGTGTAGTCTAATATAATGATACAAACGACTCGCTCTACAAGGAAAAAATAACCATGATCGTTGAAAACAGGTTGAAGACATAATTTATCGCATATAATGTCGTGTTTGCCATACTTATATGCGAGGACAATTATGAAGTCTATTGTTTATGTGATATGTGGTAAACAATAGGATTATCTGAACGGAACATGAACCTTCCTGGGTAAGACGATAAACTATATCCTCTGATCAAGGCCTCTGATCAGGAGATTATGAGGAGCGTGGAACCACCTTTAATTGCTGGTGTTCCCAAGACCACCATGACCCGGGGTGGTAGCAGGTTTTAGGACCCCAGCTATGGGCAAATATTTGACCCCACCCAAAGTGGGGTCAAATCACTATGAAAGTGTAAAAATAAGTTTTAATACCAGCAATACATTTTTATAAAAATTATTACCAGGGATAAATTTTTGAAGAAAAACTATTACCAGCAATTGATTTTGGGGCCAAAAAAATTAATAAATTTTTGGAAAAAAAAGATTACCAGCTATAAAAAACTTGTCGGCATTAAATAACCCATTGAGGTTGATAAGCCCTAAAACAAACCAAACCAACCCAAAACAAAAGCAATATGGAATGGACAAACTGACTTCTATTCGTACTATTGCTCTAGAATTCACCTCCCTTCATTTCCTACAAGAGGCAACAGCATTGACTAGACTGGGGCAGTTACAAGGTTATAAGAACAACTTATGGTGGAAAGACAAGAGGAAAACATCCCAGAGATTAAGAACAAGACCATCAGCTGCTGAGGTAAGTTATTAGTATTTCTTTTACTCCGATAGTTTTTCTTATTACTATAAAATACTTATTTAGTGGGTGCACGTGTTTGAGAAGATATACTGGTTTGTTGCATTGTTTTAATCGTGAGATTAATACCCACCTCGCCAACGATTAAAATTCTTACGAGAAAATACGGTTTTCGACAGGAATCGAACCTGTATACCATTCTTAATCAGGGAACATAATTTGAAGACAAACATGCCCTTACATTTCCCGGATTAAACGCATGTACAATAAATATACCGTTTATAGTTATAGGTTATAACAAGGTATTAAAAACCAACCATATAGTTAAATTTTACATCTTCCATCTTGGATACGAAAATAATGCTAGCCGATATATTCTTCGAAATAAAACAATGAGATAAGGACATTTTCCGAAATAGGGTGGTTGAGATTTGCTTTGCTCTGAAAGCTTCCATTTACATAATAGCAAAGCACATTTTCTTTGAACATTTTATACCAGAATAAAAGAGAAACAAATTTCTATTGACAGTTACCTTTTTCTTTAGTATGACATTCTATCTAGAATCCGGGAGATATTAATTTCATTGTAAAAAAATAAACACCGATATCTAATAAATTACGTACATTATAATTCTGACAATAAAACATAACGAGGAATCAATAGCTATAATTTGATTTAAATAATCCAATGATAGCAGTTATCTACTACACCGGATGTATGTTTTTAATTATATACTTATTCTTACGCTGATATAATGTCATTTATTTTATTCAACAGCGGGAATCATTCGCTGTAGGATAAGTAAATTTTCAAAATTTTCATCTATCCAATTGCCTTTATTAACATCTGTGGTGGTTTAACAGGTATGAATTAGAGAAGTCTCAGAAGAAAAAATGAAGGCAAAAACAGAAAATAAAAAGATTAGCTACGACGATGGCCACAATCCTCTTTGGTTGTATAACTGCTAAATATCTGAAAATATTCAATAGTCCCCTTTCGAATCGAACACATCTCAATAGAAATTCATATTATTATATGCGCAATTTTTCTAATTGCCGTGGACAGAGGATCTGAAATTTTAGACTAGAACAAAAAATATTACATTTATGTCAACCGTCCCATTTTAGCAACGGCGAGCATTAACTGTTTATATAGAGAAATCTACAATTGATATCAGACTATTATAGATAATATAGGTAATTAATAATAGATTATATTTATGCGAATGTATTTAATACAGGATATTTTCAGAAACCTGCCATTAATTTTGACAAGGAATATTGTTTTTTTTTTAATTTCAAAACGTCCAAAACGAAACTTCTTGCTATTAATCTTCTGAGAGACACCATTTCTGCTTTTTATCAGCATGACTGATGTTAACCTTCCGGAATACGACATTGCACCTTCTCGGGATAACATACTCGGCTGTAATACGTGGAAAGATTATATTGAATCAATGTGCTAGCTCTGCTGTTAAGAAATTTAATTCATTCTGTTGTGTTAAACATTTATTTCCGTTCAGCATCACTCTTACATGTTTATAAGCATACCATTTTGTCATGCTTTAAATACTGCTGTAACATGATATGGTGCTTCTGCTATATATTTAGAGATTTTTGACTTAATTCAAAGAAAAATCCGCAACGTTATTGGTCCTGACCTAGTATCTCATTCTTCAGTCACTTTCCTAAGGCCCTAATTAGATTCCATGTGCCTTTTCTATAAATACGTTCAAGGTAATTGTCTTGATAAGCTTTTCTATAGCGCAGTACTAGATTCTTAACAACTTATTAATTTGCATTTGAATTTAATACATGCCACCGTAAGTTAACTTTCTTCTTTCGTATTTCTCGGTCGTGGAACTCTGTTCTGGATTTTTAGCTCCAAGGCAACTTTGATCTTCAGACATTTAAATGCCACATCAAGCGTCATCTACTGTTTCTTGATTCCACTTCTTTCATTGTTTTAGCTCCTAATTAATAATGTTTCTCTTTTTCTTATTCTTTCACGCTCTGTAGCATCTTAAGTATTAGGGGCTTTGATGTCTTCCTGGGGGTGAAATGATTAAAAAAAAACAATGATGTATTTTTTTAAGTTAATATCGGATTTTACGGTGGGCTTTAATGGTTTAATGTGTAAAAATGTATCGTGTAACAAAATTTTAAAATAGTGTCACAACTAATACCAATATTGTACTAATGCTGCCATGCCCTGCCTTAAAAAGAGTAAGATTAGTCAAAATAGTATAGCGGTCATGCCTTGGTATGCGTTGGCAAAACTTCACTGTTCAGATTTGGCAGAATTCAAAAACGAACACACGGATGTTTCCTACGTAAAACCACTTTATAATTGATGAAACGTTGTACGACCATCGCACTATTGTTGTTAGTTCCATGCCACGTTTTTATACGAGTTGCATTCCTTTTGTTCTTTCATTTCGTAACTTCACGTAACGTATTCGACATCCACTCATCTCCAACCCTTCACGTTCCTTTTATAAGGAGGAATTTCCACTCAGATAATTCTTCCCCAAAATTGTAACGTTGTTGAAGAGACATTCGAGGAGATATTAGCCCAACTACTACCAACTTATCCTCAACAAGTAATCTATCCTTTACATGCACATAAACGCAGACCTCGCCCATTCCATTATGCAGTTGCACCAACTTCATTCAGTAACTAACTTAACTACATTGAATGACTCTATATCTTGTATTTGTTGAATAATATCATAATTACAAAAATTATGACTTTTAACATATTCCTGTCTTTTGTTTTTCTGATACAACAATGCGTATATATTTTGTAGCATACCTACGGGCGATAAAGAGTATGTCCCCATTCCGTTAAATACAGTAGTAAACAGTCTATGTTGGTCTGCAGTTGGAGATACATTGTGGAATTCACTTGACTCACTTCTAGCAGTTGATTACATCTACGCGCCGCTGGCGAATCTTATAAGTGTTCGTAGTGTCATAAGTATTATCGTTCATTATGAAACTTCGTTTGATTATTCTATTCAGTAACTTTCCCTAGGTTACAAAACTTAATCTCATCCTGGTCACCACAATATTGTAACCTAGGGAAGGTTACTGAATAGAATATTTCACGCGAAGGTTGGTAATGAACTATTATAATTAACACATGAACAACACCTATAAGATTCGCTTGATGCGCGTAGAAGTAGTCAACTGTTAGGAGTGAGTCAAGTGAATTCCACAATGAATCTACTGCAGGATATACATTAACCGCCCGACGCGGTCATATGTGGTACAAGGCCGAATTTAATGTGGGGTATCCAAGCCCGTAGGCTCGGCCAAAAATTTCCTATAGACCCCGCATAAAACGGGGTCGGGTAGCTGTTTCCCGAGATGAAACCTTGTCTTTCGACCTAGCCTCGTTTGGGGATCCTCTCTGCCCGGAGGCAGAGTGTTTGACCAGCACAGCTAGAGACGAATCTCTAACTGTAGATCAACATACAGTATCTACTATAGTATTTATGTGAATGAGAACATAACGATTATGGTATGTTCGCCCGTACACCCATTGAGGTACGCAGACACACATACACATGCGCTCGCCCAAACCGAAACATATGTGAACAGCATGAGACTTGACATATATATGTATATGTCTGCTGTTGTGTACAAACGTAAACATATGATTGCGGAATTTCAATGGTGGGATGTGTAGACAATAATTCTCTTGAATGTAGCGATGTCAAAACTACATCGCTATATTCAAGAGAATTATCTGACGATCACAAAAGCGTGAAACCAAGGGTCACACACTCGCATCAATTCAAATACATACATACATATATATATATATATATATATATTTATATATATATATATATATATATATATATATATATATATATAAAACATGTAATTTTCAGAAATAAGTTATTCCAAAAAAATTTCGGTTGAAGATGGAACAGAGCTTAGTAATTTAATTCAATTTAATTTTAATAATTATATTGAAGTTTTCGGCTCTTGTTTTGAAACATGAGAACTCTTATGTAGCGTGTTGAATCGTATTTTTAAATAAAAATTTTATTTATATATACATATATATATATATATACTTTTTTGTTGGGAAGTAAAGCCTGATGATCCGCAGTCCTTTTAAAAGGGCTGTGGTGAAATAATTTATTACATGGAACCTTAAAGTGGTCCGTTTTTATTTAAATTATTTGCTCTGGATTTACTTTGAGCTTTCTGGGTTTTATCCTCCTTAGGTTTACCCATACGGATTACCTAGTTTTTCATAAACTATATATATATATATATATATATATATATATATATATTATGAAATGTCCGACAGTTATTTAAAGATATTTTCTATGTATATACGTTTTATAGATACAAATATTTAATAAATGCTGTGTTTATAATAAACAGCATTAACGACCTTTACCGGCCTGAATGTCCGTGAAATTTTCATAGAAAATATGCGTCCTCCGACTGGAATCGACCCTCTGTCCCATACGGGACCCTCATAGAGCCTGATGTGCTTTTACTGATTGAGCCATATATATATATATATATATATATATATATATATATATATATATATATATATATATATATATATATATATATATATATATATATATATATATATATATATATATATATATATATATATATATATATATATATATATATATATATATATATCTATTTTCCTGTTGAGGTTTATATCAGACACAATGAATTTATTTATATGTTTATCAAATCCACCTACTTATTTTTTTTTTATATATATATATATATATATATATATATATATATATATATATATATATAGAGAGAGAGAGAGAGAGAGAGAGAGGTTCGATTCAGAAGTTTCATCAACTTGTATTGTCTGTAGATGGATAAGCAAAGACGGCCTACAAATACATAAATGAAAAAATAAACATGATCCCAAATTGAACGCGGCAAAAACATTTAGATCCAGATGAGATCGTAATACTGTTTTCTATTGCCTCATTTGTGTATGTGTGTTTGTTTTTTACTTTATTTTCTTCTCAAAAATTGTTGAAATTTCATGGGTTTGTGCCTGATTTCGTCTATACTGAATATATAACAACCGTACATTATTGTTTGTGGTGTCTACACCATTGAAGCATTATGATTTGGAGTTATCTATGTTTACCTAACGGGCAAGAAAAGAACTTGAGAAAATCAATAACTGATTGATTATAAAAGAAATCGATTAACCGTTACTAAAAAGAAAGGAAAATGAGAAAGTTTGTGTGAAAACGTAGGTATAATGAAGCTTATATTAGCACACACACACACACACACACACACACACACACACACACACACACACACACACACACACACACACACACACACACACACACACACACACACACATATATATATATATATATATATATATATATATATATATAAATAGAGAGAGAGATAGGGAGATAGAAAGAGAGATATACTGTTCAAACAGAAATAAACACTGCACGGTAACTTAGTTTCGCGCGTTAAGCGATCATAAAACTATGGTTTATATCTAAGGCAACATCTTTTACATAGAGTATTCTTACCCCATAAATATAGCAGACTAGATAGAAATATATATATATATATATATATATATATATATATATATATATATATATATATATGCATGTATGTGTGTGTGTTTGCTAAAAAAATAACGGATTTTTTTATTTATTGATCCTACCGATTTTTAGCGCCTTAAACGTTATTCTTAGTGGATATATTCATATATGTGTAGACGCTACGTTTATTTATTAAACAGTATATTTATTTATTTTCGACGACCGGCATAAATATTCGAAGAGTGTTATCAAAGAAAAATATGCGCTGTTCGTCAGGAAACAAAACTGCATCAGTGTAGGCAGAAAAAAATGTGGTTCTTAGATCCGACCTGTCTTAAGAGATTCATCCACAAAGAAGCTTTGCCGATCAATCAAGGTCTGAACAGACCCAGTACGCGAAATCCTATTACAAGGCAGCGCATTATCTTAAATCAAAAGCTCTAAATGCTAATTTTGTCTTATTTTTCTTTTATCTCTACGTGTATAGAGCACGTTCATACATTTAATTTAAAAGAGGGCACAATATGGGGTTGACCTATATTATTTAATTTAAGATATTAAAACAACATATAAAATCGCTACACAATTGCAGTAATGTATGGACGCATACCAATGCGTCACGACAGGTGATCGTTTACTGGTGAGCGAACGATTAATTTGGTTTCAAGAGCAAAATACATCCTCTTTTTTCATGACGCATTTCTCAGAATCTTTTATGTTTTTATTTTTCGCTTAGTTTAAATTGAACGTAGGTCATATTCGATTGGTTGATCCGGATCAAGCCCCCGAAGCCTTATCTCCTTTTTTCGAAAAAAAGAAAGAAATGTATTTAGACAGATAGAGATTAATTAGAAAGAAAGACAAAGGAATAGGCTGATATGTAGATAGATAGATTGATAGAAGTTAAGTAATTAGATAGAATATATAAATAAAGAGGTTTTGATTCAGATAGATAGATAGATAGAAAAAGAGGTAGACAGATGAATGAAAGCGAAATCCAAAAAGAGGCTGATATGTAGATAGATAGATTGATAGAAGTTAAGTAATTAGATAGAATATATAAATAAAGAGGTTTTGATTCAGATAGATAGATAGATAGAAAAAGAGGTAGACAGATGAATGAAAGCGAATCCAAAAAAGAGGCTGATATGTAGATAGATAGATTGATAGAAGTTAAGTAATTAGATAGAATATATAAATAAAGAGGTTTTGATTCAGATAGATAGATAGATAGAAAAAGAGGTAGACAGATGAATGAAAGTGAAATCCAAAAAGAGGCTGATATGTAGATAGATAGATTGATAGAAGTTAAGTAATTAGATAGAATATATAAATAAAGAGGTTTTGATTCAGATAGATAGATAGATAGAAAAAGAGGTAGACAGATGAATGAAAGCGAAATCCAAAAAGAGGCTGATATGTAGATAGATAGATTGATAGGTATAATGCAGTTAGATAGAAATAAATAAATAATGAGGCATATATATATATATATATATATATATATATATATATACATTTGTTGTAATTAGGCAGCAATCCTTTTAATGCACATTTTATGTAATACAACAGACAACGTGCTTTGATTTAGTTTTTTTATACAATTTATCATGTGATGTATTAATAATTTTTCAAATGAAAAATTATATAAAAACTGTTTAAATGATCTTTTTTTCGAGCACTTTCGACTATACATTTAGCCATTTTCACGGTTGAAATATTTTAATTGTTAAATAAGAAATAGTTTGTGGCATATATGCATTTATATAATGTTTTAATTTTCAAAATACAGTCAAGATAGTGTGTCCATTTTCATAGTTGATATTATTAAGCGATTTTTTTTACTAATGCTTCCCTTATTTTTAGCATTTTTTTGCGTTTAGATGATGCTATTATATTTGCTTTTTCGACAAGTATGTTACAAATAGTCCTGTTGGTCTCCATGAATGTTTAACTGAGATCTAATTGAGCTATGGACAGAAAAGTATAGAGTGATTCTTCGTGTCAAACATGTGGTAGTTTGGCTTATATCATTATTTACGAATTTTTATTGATCAGCAATAAAATTCCTTAATGGGCATTCATTTAAATTCGTAAACAACATTTGTCCTATTTAATTTTGTTCTTAAAGGTTAATTTTTATTTTTAACTAAAGGTTACAGGTTTTTTATATATATATATATATATATATATATATATATATATATATATATGTATATGTATGTATGTGTGTATATATATATATAGATCGATAGAGAGAGAGTGAAATAGGCAGATATGTAGACAAATAGAAGGAAAATGAGGAATATATATATATATATATATATGTGTGTGTGTGTGTGTGTGTGTCTGTGTGTGTGTGTGTTTGTGTGTTTGTTTCTTTGTGTGTGTGTATGTCTGTGTGTTTGTTTCTTTGTGTGTATATGTGTAGTGAAACAGTCTGAAATAGTTACAGGCCCATACGGAAAATCTGATGCTTGAATGTATACTTACATAGATGCTAACATCTTAACATGGATGAAGAAATATAACTCAGACCGTAATGTAGATAAAAGAAAGAATTTGTAGTCTACATTTACAGCTCTCCGAAACTAAATAGATGAGCTGATCGGTGGAGGAATTGACAGGAAGACTGGCGTCGATTTGGGTAGATTTCAACCTCTTTGCTCCCATAAGTTTTTTTTTGCTTTCCACCAAAGACCCGTCGTATTTTTTCACTCTCGACATTGATAGAACAATAAGTATATGAGCCGCATCCTATTTGTAGGCAATACTTTGTATTATACGAAATTGTATTATCAAGAGAACCAGCGCTATAATTAAGTCGACACTCTCTGGAATTGTCCTCGTTAGAACAGGCAAGAAACAATAGAGAAGAAGACGGGATAAGACATAAGCAAGAATGAAATAACTCAGTTTAGAAAGCAAGAAAATATAATGAAACCAAGAAGAGATACATTAAACTGAGATCAGTTTAGAGTAAACGAAAAACGAAGAATGTAAGGAAGAATCATGTGTGTGTGTGTGTGTGTGTGTGTGTGTGTGAGAGAGAGAGAGATCAAATAATGTAAATACAAAAGTGATCATGGGATAAGTGAATAAAGAAAGAATGCGGTCATAGCATGAGGAATAAAGAAAGGCAGGAAGAAAGAAAAGAAAAACATGGAATAATGAAAGGAAAAGCAGTAAGAAAGCAACCATATTACAAGAATGGAAAAAGTAAGAAAGAAAGAAAGCAACTATACTAAAAGAAAAAAAGAAACAACCATACTACAAGAAAGAAAAAGAAAGAAAGCAACCATACTACAAGAAAGGAAAAAGAAAGACAGAAAGCAACCATGCTACAAGAAAGAAAAAAGAAAGAAAAAAGCAACCATACTACAAGAAAGAAAAAAGAAAGAAAGAAAGCAACCATACTACAAGAAAGAAAAAAGAAAGAAAGAAAGGAAGGAAGAAAAAAGAAAGAAAGATAAAAATAAATAAAAAAAGAAAGAAAGTAAAGACGAAGCGTTGACGTTAACACGCATTTTTCGTCTCCATCAGTGAAATAAATGCAGAAAAAAATGAAGTAGTTAAATAGAAAGGAACAAAAAGGAAAGAAAGAAGGAAAGACACAAAAGGCGACCGAGTAAAAAAAGGACTGAAATATGATTGTAGAGAGTAAAGGGTTACCTGTTGAAAGAAAGACAGAATAAACATACGATATAATTTAAAAGAAAGAAAGGAAAAACTAAGGCCAATCCACTCAAAGCAAGAGAGAAAGAAGGAAATGAAGAAGGAAAGGGGACTGAGTAAAAAAAAGAGAGTCATAATTTTAGAAAGAAAGCATTACCTAGCGAAAGAAAGAGAGAATAAAAATATCAATAGAAATAAAACATAATTAAAAAAAGAAAGAAAGCGAAAAGTATGTTAAATCGTTTGTGAGCAAGAAAGAAAGAAGAAAAACGGGTCCGATTTAAAAAAAAAGAAAAGAAAAAAGAAAGGACTATAATTCTAGAAAGAAAGAAATACCTTTTGAATAAAAGACGGAATAAAAATATTAAAAAAAAACACGAGTCACAATTTAAAAAAAATGAAGTATAATGGAAAAAATAAAGCAAATCGAGTGAAAACAAGAAAAGAAAGAGGGAAAGAAAGAGAGGTAGAAAGAAGAAAGAAAGCAACCATACTACAAGAAAGAAAAAAGAAAGAAAGAAAGGAAGGAAGAAAAAAGAAAGATAAAAATAATAAAAAAAGAAAGAAAGTAAAGACGAAGAACATTTCAAGACATAATAGAATAGCAATGGAAGGAAAAGAAAATCTGATTTAAAAGAGAAATAAATCAACCTAAAAAGAAAATCCAAGTAAAACAAAAAAGAACGAATGATTGAAAAACCGTCAGATTTGTCTTCGAAAAATGATTGGAAAAAGGAAGAAAAACTAAATTTAGTAAGGAAGAAATAACGAACGAATAATTTAACGGAAATGATAAAGAAAGCCAACGAAAATAAACAGGAAATTATAAAAAAAAAAAAGAAGCATAAAACAAATAAACCGAAAAGAATAAAAACTGAATGACGTTGAGGAGGAACGAAAAAAAAATAATTACGGAAGACAAGAAGGAGTGTAACTTAAGAAAGTACAGAAACATAAAATAAAACAAAGATGGAAAGAAATCAATTTTCTGCTTGGATTATTAGGTTACGAAGAAAAAAATTCAAGATAGACACAGACATGGGGATACAGTGAAACTCTGGTGAAAAGAGTTTAAAAAAAAAAACCAAAAAAAAAACAGTAAAACCAAAACGAGAGTCTAAGACAGAGATGTAGATCGGAGAGTGAACGGTAAGGAGATATCTCAATGGACTTCTCAAATAATTTATTTCCTACAAACTCGATCAAGTTTTATTGGCCACCGTCCCGGACACGCCACTCTCTGTGAGGTGCCACAAATAACAGAGTGCAGTGGCTAATATTTATGTTTCTTTCTGTCTTTGAAGCAACCTTCACCATTTTATGTCAGTCTTTGTTACAGGTTTTAAATATTCTTACTTTGTTCCCGGCTAGACAGTCCAAAAGATCGAACTGTATGAGGTTTAAGATAAGAATATCTACCAGAATCATATATTTGCCTGAGCTGCAAAAACTATAATTGAAAATAATAACCACCTACACACAAGGAAATTTCATGGGTATTGACAACTAAGATTATCCATTCACTAATACCTATATTCCTCACTCAAGCTTTGTCTGTTTATTTTTTTTATATCGCATCCTTGACCCTGCCGGACTGTCTCATTTTAAGTAACTGGAATGAAAGTACAAAAAAGAAGGAAACAAGTAATAGAATTTTCTTCTTCAGTATCACCCATTACCATTTCTTCTATCTTTCAATTGCAAATTAAACTTATCACAGACTTTACTCCTTCACATTTAGCACAATATTGGGAACCCACTATCAAACAAACACACGCAGAGGAACGAAGGAACGAACGCCCGCCCTCACACATGCATATATGTATGTATGAATATATATATATATATATATATATATATATATATATATATATATATATATTACAATAAACGTGCAATCAATTTACAAATACATGAATTATTCACACAAAACTAATGCAAAGGTTAATGATTTAAATGGCGAGACATCCATCTCGCAAACAATTCAAATAGTACACAAAAACCTCCAGATCCGTTATGAATGAATTGATCCTTCTTTATATAAATTTCTGCCGTATTAATTGTTATTTTTACTACAAGCTTTCGTCTGTTCCTACAGACATCTTCAGGTATATAATAGATGTTGTTCTTGTTTTTTTCTCTTAGTAATAAGAGGACATCGAAAATATATGTGTATTGTATCCGAAATGCTATTGAAAATGAGTTATTGGTTTTTTGAACGCGCCAAAGCAACGCTGAGTTTGATTTTAAATTTTTTAAAGTGTTTGCGTTTATACCAAATATGGTGATGAACAAATTATTTTACTGGTAAATTTTACTGTCAAAGTGGCATGAACTATATTGTTCAATAATTACAGTAATGTCGCACTTATTATCCAAAAGTCGCACATGGATCATTTATTTAAATTACAATAAATGTGCAATATATATCTATCACAATATCTATCTATATATATATATATATATAGATAGATAGATAGATAGATAGATAGATAGATAGATAGATAGATATTGTGATAGATAGATAGACATCCAAATCGATATTTATCGAAATAGATATATAGATAGATATGCAGATCGAAAAACACACACACACATATATATATATATATGTATGTATATATATATATATATATATATATGTCAATATATATATATCGATATATATAGAAATATTGATATATTTTATATCAAAATAGCTATATATATATATATATATATATATATATATATATATATATATATATATAGATAGATAGATAGATATATATATATATATATATATATATATATATATAGATAGATAGATAGATAGATAGATAGATAGATATAATAATACATAAAAGGTTAATGCTCACATTTGAATCGGACCAGGATACCTGAGGTTTTAAAAAGTCTTCAATAGACATGTTAATAAAATAAAAGTAAAAAAAAAAAAAAAAAAGACCAAAAAAAATCATGTAGATCCTTTCATTTAAAAAAAAAATTGGGGAGATCCTTTGAATACGTTACCTTGGCGATTTTTTATCAAATGAAATTTAAACGCTTTAACTTTTTAAAAAGAACTTATGAAAGCTATGTTACTTTTTTTTTAGAAAATAAATAAACAAACAGGGCGTTGGGTGTAATAGAAAGGAAGGAGGATGTGATGGAAGTAGAAAAGAAATGATATTATAAAAGAATCGGTGCAGGGATAATTGAAATTCATATTTTTATCCAGATTCATACGTGCTTAAGAGAAATGTCTTATGTATACAAAGCCTCAAAGTCTGATGATCCAGAACCCTGTTAAATGGGTTATCGTGAAATAGCTTATTACTGAAATCTTAACGTGGTCTGTCTTTTATTCAATATATATATATATATATATATATATATATATATATATATATATATATATATATATATATATACACGTCTCTGTGTGTGTGTATTTAAATACATTCTGTGACTGCAAAGTTTTCCAAATCATGTAACTGTAGAAGATAATTGTCCACACCTCAAAATCTATTAAATACAAAAAAAACAAGAAATTCATCCAGGTCTTCAGAAAAGACGTTAAACCGTTCGTACATCATTTGTCGTATGAATCACAGAAACATTCTTTGAGGTATTCCGCTAGAATAGAACAGGTCAAAATCGTTTTTTATCAACCCTGTTCTCCGCTTGAGCAATTGTGAGAGGAAAAAAATCATAAAGGCTTCAGTAATCATACCAACAGTCATACTCTGCCTTCCATCTTCAAGGTCCATTCACGAACCATCAAGAGAACTGTGAGTCAGTGTTTGATCTAACAACCGTACAATTTTGCTCTAGAAAAATAACCGGAAGCAACACACACACACACACACACACACACACACACACACACACATATATATATATATATATATATATATATATATATATATATATATGAATGAAGAAATATAGTTTTAAGATGTGGTATATTTATCGGATGAAGTGCTCAAAATCAGAGATAGAGCGTATGTAAATATAAAAGTGAACATTGAAGGTCACACACACACACACACACACACACACACACACATATATATATATATATATATATATATATATATATATATATATATATATATATATATATATATATATATATATATATATATATATATATATACATACACACATACATATATATCTGTGCGTGTGTTTGTTTATGTATAGTTGCTCGAATTTTTAAGAGGCAGGAACCAAGGGATATTTCATAAGTTCCTTAAGTGAATGTCTAAACTTTCTTTTAGTGGGACATTAATAAATAATTGTTCTATGTCTAGAGAGACTTGGATACAGGTGTATGCCTTGTCATTTACTACAATATCTTTAAAACACCTATTTTAATTATTAACACCAACACCGGGTCTTACATATCCCCCCTCCTCTGTAATCTTACTTTTGTCTATGAATCAATATAAAGTCGCATACTGGTAGATAACACCAAAACTCTCCACAGCACCCAATTCAAGGGAAAACACAAAACTCTTGAAGCTATTATTTTACGAAATAACCAGCTCATGTTAAATAAAATATCAATCACCATAAAGGAATTTATATAAGATGCATATTTTATAATTTTTTGCACAGATGTTTTATCACTATATTAATAATGGTTAATTTTCTTGTACGCACCCGCATTAAGTTCGCATTAAAAATTTCCAAAATACTTACATTTATGTGTAATTATACATGCTCCATTCGAATCCAGCTTGAGACATTTGATAAAATCTATTCTTTTCGAGTTATCAACAGTGAAATTTGGGATTCAATCGCGTCGTTGGCCGCCGCCATTACTCGCGTTTTTATACATACATTCGTTGCAGAAAGCTAAAAGCGGAAGACTACGGAAAGCTAAACTCGGAACTGATCTTTCTTGCTTATATTTGTCGAAATTACTGCGCACGAGAAATATTTACGTAAAGACGCTCAGTTTGAGCAATAATACTTACACCGATAGCTATTCTGCAGCGAATGTATACAAACAACGCCCGTAATGGCTGCCGGCGACGCGAATGAGTCCAAACTTTCACTGTCGTTAACACCAAAACGATAGATTTTATCAAATTTATCAAGCCATATTCAAATGTAGCATATACAATTACACATAAATGTAAGTATTTTGGAAATTTTTAATGCGAACTGAGCGCGGATGTTACACTGCAATTAAACAACAACAATAATAATAATAATAATAATAATAATAGTATAGAATATCCTGAATTAGATGGTCTATTTTTAGATTTGTCACAGAACCTGCATTTTGGATCCACATTATTATGTCTAGGAATTTTCAGGCAAATATCATACATAATAATGTGGATCCAAATGCAGGTTCTGTGACAAATACCAAGAAACAATAGACCATCTAATCTCAGGATGTTCTATACTTGCCCCTAAATGAATATAAAATCGTCACGATAGAGTGGGGCAATACTTACACTGGACAATGTGCAAAACACTTTGGAAAATGTGTAAGCAAACACTGGTATGAACATCGGCCAGCGCCGGTTACAGAAGTAGAAGATGTCACCATTCTATGGGATTATACCATCCACACAGACAGAAAAATTGAAGCAAATAGGCCGGACATTATTGTCAAAACCAGAAAGAAAAAACTTGCCTACTAATTGATATGGCTTGTCCAGCGGATTGTAACATAGCAACCAAGGAATTTGAAAAACTATCAAAATACAAAGACCTGGAAATTAAAATAGAAAAAATGTGGAAATTGAAAACAAGAATAATACCAGTGGTAATAGGTGCACTTGGAATTATAAAAATGGAACAAAACAACACATTGAAAGAATCCCTGAAACCCCAGCTTAAGAGACATACAGAAAATTGTCTTATTAAGTACAGCACACACACTAAGGAGAACTTTGTCTATGTAACGCTAGCAACTTCATCGGAGAAAAAAAAAAAAAAAAAAATTAACATGAAATGTGGCCATAACAACACACCACGACCTGCCTTAGGTCTTTCCGCAGACTTGGTAGGTAGTGTGTCCATAGCAGAAATCGAATGATGATGATAATAATAATAATGATAATAATAATAATAATAATAATAATAATAATAATAAAAAAATAAACTAGAAACAATAAAAATTTAGATTAAATAAATACATAAATCGCTTTCATTTTGTCTGTCCTCATTGACAATAGTTGTTAAAAGTGACGTCAGGTAGACTATTTCAAACATTCAGTTTTCTAGAGAACATCAGAATACAGAGAAAGATATTCTATCACATTGGTTCATGATAGGATGGTAAGAATACCTTGAGACTCATGTAAGAGACGAGGAAGTTTTAAGGAAGATGCAAATTAAATTCTGAAAGAAAGTATTGCAATGTTTGGAAGATATAATAAGAAAATGAATTCTGAAGTAATCTATCTACGATGTTTAAACGGATGGAATTTCAAGGAGTGTTAAGTGTTACAAAGGATAGGTTGTTTTCAAGAGCCATGATCGCCGACGCCCTAAAGGTATATAGCACATAATATAGGAAAAATTGTTAACAACTAATTTTGAATCCTTATATGAAGGAGAGTTTCAGGGATTTTCCACTATCGATTTGTATTTAAGATTTTTCTTTCATACACATTTATACTTATCCGTCTTTGGGTTTATCATTTCTTTTGCCAAGTCCAATAAAATGTTCTTGACAGATCCAATTTTCCAGAACCACAAACATTGAGTTTTTGCAGAATTATGACAGTGACCACTGAACGAATTCTGGCAACTGAAGAAGAGACACGAATTGAGAGAGATGAGAAAATGGCAATGGTAATATTAACCGTTTCCTTATAAGGAAGTATTTGGCAGTTGGAGTTGGTTGGTTGTTTTTGTTTAACGAAATGTCAAACTCTATGAGTTATTTGAAAATTTTTTCACGCTATTTTATTTTTTTAGATGGTTGGTAAATAATGTTTTTGGTAACACAAGTTTAACAAATTAATCCATAGCTGGGGTGTAGAAGATACGGATTCATACATAAGGATATTTCCGCGTATATGATTATGATGAACTCAGAACTGGAACTCGGCTCTCTGCGACCTTATCCATTGCACCATCTGCACATCCAAGCTGACAGCACCTGGTATTCCCAAGTGGTTATCCATCTAGATACTGATTCAGGTCGACGTTGATGAACTTCGGTGATCATAAGAGAAGCGGAGATTAACACTGAGTGTGGCCGTTAATAGATTTCTTGAATCCACTGCCCATTATCGATTCTTCTTCCGGAATTCCTGTTGGAGGTCGTGTCATTAGTCAATTTCTGGATCATGTCGTTATATGTTCTCCGAGGTACAGGAGGGATTCTTTATAGTAGTTACTGCTGTTGAAAGTCTTCGAGGGAATTGCGTTATTTGGTAAAGTTCTGCATTTGGAAAGTGGCATTGCGATAACGAAATGTCTTCCCAGAATCTGAAAAAAAATATGTCAAGTCATAAAAATCTGACTTTAGATACAAAAGAAAATGTTCAGAATTTATATGCCGGATCATACTTATGCAGAGACTTGTCCGAAAGTCTTGTCTCACTTGCATAACATAATTTTCTAATCCAGATGTCTGACACGAACTCCTAGAGTTTGGAAGAAAGTTTAAGGGTGACTACAATTTAGGACCACCCTGTATGTTAGTGAGTGTAGGAACGGTTCCTTGCAAACAAAAGATCAGTGCAGCGAAAGAAATATGGTTCTACAGAGAGATGTTGAGAATACCATGGAGTGAATATGTGAAAGCAATGAATAAGTTTTAAGGACAATGGTAACTACAGAGATATTTAAACATAAAACTGGAAAGAAACAGTTGAAATTTCTAAGACACATAATGAGAGAAGAGGTCTTTAGCTTTCATTGAGAGAAGAAAGGACATAGGGAAACATCGAATAATCTACCAACTAACTGTGTAAATGGATGGTAGCGAGCGAACAAAGAAGAACCGTAAAGAGCTAAAAGCTTCTTAATGATTCAAGGTCAGGATGTTGAAATGATATATCATTGCGCATGTTCTGAAGGGCCGCAACACATAAATGCTAATGACTCTATCGAATCTAGGAATTATTTTCTTTAAGTTGAATGAGTATAACTGAAAGGTGAAGTAGAATTTGTATCTGGTACTTTGATTTCGAACTACAGAAAAGAACAAAACTATTTTACTTACTGTCAAAAATAGAATGCTGGAATTTCTGCAACGCATAAGGAAAGAGGATGTGAAACAGACAGGACATAGTGAAGGCAATTGGGTTAAAAGAAATCAGAGATTAAATTAACTAACAAGATTGTGTAAATAGCAGACCGTGTAGTTGAAAGGATATTTCGCTGTTTGTTTCATTTTGTTTAGCGTCATATCAAAAAATTATGGGTCATTTAATGCGGGAATCTATATATTTTTAACATAATTTTATCTTTTCACCTAAATATATTTTGAACACAAATGTATGCCTTCAGCTAAAAGTAAAAATAAATGTTGTTAATTTCCTATAAATAGATACTGTTGAGAGTCCTTACATATATATATATATATATATATATATATATATATATATATATATATATATATATATATATATATAAGGAAGTTTCCTGTTGATTTGACAACTTCACCAATTGATTCCGTTATGAATTTTGTGCGATAAGCTTAAGTGACACTTAAGGCCCGCAAGTGATTTGCCAAGGATGCGGCATATGGAGCAAGAATGAGGATTACAGGATGAAATCACTGTTAGATTGGCTGATCTTTTAGATCTTGCTCTCGCTTCTTGAAGCTGATTCAGACTAAGAGATTAAAAAAAGCTGAGTCCACTAAAATACGTTAATCTCCACTCTACCCGCTGCAGGTCTAATTGCTCGATGGTGTTATGACGTAAATTGACAGCTGACAAGTTGCTCTTCAGCTTGTCTTTGTATCTTTGTATGTGAGCCATGGGCGTCTCACATTCTAAGCTAGTATATATATATATACATATATATATATATATATATATATATATATTGCTGGTATGTTTACTATAAAAATGCTTTTTTCTTTTACATTCCTAGTGCTTTTAGTTGTGTTTAGTGTTCCCTATGTGCCCATAGCTAAGATCCTAGCATGTCCCACCACCCCTAGTTAGGGTATACCTAGGAATACCACAAATTAAGATGTAGTTCTACGCTCCTGAAAACCTCTAATATCCCGATCAGAAGCCTTGTTGGCGGATGAAAGTGTAGTAAGTAGACAACAGTTTTTTTCCTAGATCTACGAAGTTGCAGAGAGGTATGATCCCTAAGTCTGGAAGGGACACAGTGCATAGAAGACGAGGAACGGCACTCTGTAAATGATTTTCAGAACAGAGTCTTGTAGAAATAGCAACGAAAAAGAACAGGGCATTGTGGAGAATTACGATAGCCCAGGTCCTGAAGGCGCACTGCACAAACAGTATGAAGAGAAAGGCAATTCTAGTATAAAATTTAGACATATTCCAAAATAAGATGTTTCCAGGTAGAATTTATTTTTTACATGCTTCTTGTAATACCAAAAGAAAAAAAAAAGAAAACTTTTATTGAACCTGAAAATGATATATTGCTTTTTAGGAATTATAAGATGGAAGCTTGCTTCAAAAATATTCACGGAGACTCACTAAGGATTTAGAGTTAACAAGTCATCGACGCAGAGTGATACTATTATAGACATATCTATCTTCGTGTCGTTTTAAGAGAAGCTTAGATTTAACACATGTTAATCTTACGCTTGCAGATCATTGATAATATATGTTGATAATATATCAATATCAAGTTCTATAGACACTGAATCTCTGCAGACGTTCTCTTTATAGAAGTAAAAAAAAAAAACAGTGTATTTTAACATTTTTGTGCAAACGGAGGATCAGGCCAAAGGTGCTAAATACTTTCAGTCCATAAAATGTACAAGGGACGGACTTTTAAACGCTTTACGTAGTAGAGAAAACGTCATAATAGATAGAAGCGTAAAAAAATCTAGCAATGTTTACTCACTGAAGCCACAGGTTCAACCTTCTATAAAGACTGATATTTATTCGTACAAAAAGTACAAATTGTGGCACAAGGCCAATAAAGGGGAGGGGTAGAGGCTGGTCAACACTAACTATCTTATACCAAGCTAATCAGATTCGCGACCCATTCGTACATTACATTTTACTCATTCACCAAAAGAACTCGTCCATCACCAAACAATTCTTCAACCACCATAATACCACGTGTTCTCAAGGGAGACCTACCAAAATCGCGCCCCATGGCATAAAGATTTTAATGATGATATATATATATATACAATTCTAATAATGATAAAATGAGAGGAGGGGAAATGAACCCAATAATAAACTTAAAATAAACACAAATACAAACTAAACATAATTCTATAAAGACTAAGACAATAATGGAAAACATTAACTACAAATGATCAGAATCTTCTTCTTCTTCTTCTTCTTCTTCTTCTTCTTCTTCTTCCTCCTCCTCCTCCTCCTCCTCCTCCACTTCTTGCTTATCCTTCTTCTATTGTTTCAACATCATTTTTCTTTTTCTTCTTCTTTTAATAATCATTATTGTTATTATTATTATTATTATTATTATTATTATTATTATTATTATTATTATCTTTGATTTCTGGCGTTTACACATTTCTTTCCGGGTCCCGCCCAGGGACCTAAGGTTAGAAATGGTATCATGACACTTTCCACTGACAAAAAAAAAAAAAAAAAAAAGATTAGATAGATAAAGTCCTTCGTAAAGTGTGGGCTGTACTTGTCAGAACAATTTTTTGTATCTCCTTGAGGCATGGACTTCCAGGAATCCCTTCAATTAGTCTACTGGAATCTTTTCCAACCAGTCCTAGGGCTCCAACTACAACAGGGATTGTTGATGTTCTCATATGACACATTTTCGCGATTTCTATTTCAAGGTCCTTGTACTTTGACAACTTTTTGAATATCTTAAAAGATACATTGCAGTCGGCAGGGACTGTCATATCAATAAGGAGGCACCGTTTTTGTTTGTGGTCTTTAATAACAATATCTGGGCGGTTGGCTTTGATTGTTCTGTCAGTGTGTATTGTGCAGTCCTATAGAATTGTAACAGGTCCTATCTCCGTAACCGGATCTGGGTGGTGTTCATACCAGTTATTATTATTATTATTATTATTATTATTATTATTATTATTATTATATCTTTTGGTTTCTGGTGTATACTAGTTTCTTTCCGGGTCCCGACCAGAGATCTAGGGTCAGAAATGGCATCATGACTTTTTCTACTGAGAAGTTTTGAAAAAAATTCGTACATATTTTACATAGATAAAGACCTTCGTAAAGTCTGGGCTGTACTTATGAGTACATTTTTTTTTATTTTTTCAAGGCATTGGTTATAAGTTTTACTTCAATGAGTCGACTGGAATCTTTTCCAATCAGTCCGATATCTCCAACTACAACTGGAATTTTCAACGTCCTCATTCGCCACATTTTTGAGATTTCGATTTCAAGGTCCTTGTACTTTGGAAGTTTTTAAAAGATATTCAAAGATGCATTGCAGTCTGCAGAGATTGCCATGTCAATAGGGAGGCACGTCTTGCCTTTGCGCTCTCTAATCACGATCTCAGGGTGATTAACTTTGTTCTGTCTGTGTGTATTATTATATTTATTATTATTATTATTATTATTATTATTATTATTATTATTATTATTTCCACAGCGTTTTGTAATTCTTTCTTCTTTTTCGTCTTATTTTTCCTCCATTTCTTCCTCTTTCTCATCCTCCTCGTCTTCATTTTACTTCTTCTTTCAACATCTTTCCGTTATATTTCTTCTTCTTCTTCTTATTATTATTATTATTATTATTATTATTATTATTATTATTATTGTTGTTGTTGTTGTTGTTGTTATTTCCATATCGTAATTCTTTCTTCTTCGTCTTCTCCTTTCTCTTCATTTGCCTACTCCTCCTTCTTCCTCCTTATCATATTCCTCATCCTTCTACTTTTTCTTCGTCGGTTTCCACTTCTTCTTCTTCTTCTTCTTCTTCTTCTTATTATTATTATTATTATTATTATTATTATTATTATTATCGCTATATCGTTTTGTAATTCTTTCTTCTTCTTTATCTTCTTCTTCTTCTATGTGATGGTTCCCTTCATAATCTGGGCGATTATGGCTCTCCAGATCTTCCGATCTCTTGTGGATATTATCAGTTTTACTAATTTAGCTAAGTCTTCACACCCGTTCCATCATCCATTCACACAAGATCATCAAGTAGTTGACGCGTTGCCTTCCCTATCGCTTGTACCTTCAATATGTTTTTCAGTCTCTTTCCTTCTTCATTAGGCGTCCAAGGATTTCAATTTTCTCTTGCTGACTCGTGAGCGTTCTTTTTGTTGCCATCTTTATTAAGAATTTATCTTTGCTTGCTCGGTCTGTCAATGGAATTCTTAGCATCTTTCTGTAGAAACATATTACTCTTGCATATAGTTTTCTCTTCGTCCATGCCGATGTTATCCAGCATGCACTACCATATAAGTGGATGCGTATCACATAGCATGTCAGCTTTTTTGCTTTGCTTTTTTAATGATTTTAGTTTTGGTTTTAGCATCTTTTTTTAGCATGTATAATGTTTCTTTCACTCGTCTAATGCTTATTCGGATTTCGGTTTCATATTTTCTATCGTCTGTTAAAAGACTTCCCAGATATCCAAATTTCTGTATGTTCTTGGTGTCAACATCTCACGTTTTCAAATAGCATCTTAGATTTCGTCTTGCTGATCACCGCACTTTCTGTTCTCTTGCAGTCGGTTATTTGTTCTTTTTTACTCGCTTTCTTTTATTACTTTCGCCAAGGCAATCCTTCATGGGAAGAACACGCCATGCCACTTAAATACCATGACATGTTCTCTCCATATTCCTTCAGTAAGAAGTTTCACTAAAGTTGCTTCTTGCTGCCCTGTGGAATCGGCTCCTAATAGGATGTTTACCCGATCATTACAATTTTAACCTGTTCAATGCGAGGGGTAATCGTTATTTCCCTCACCTATACACACGAACATCCATCTAACGTAACCGTCTAATTGGAGTAGCCCCCGGACCTTGTAAAGGGTGATTCTCACTGTAAAAAAAAACTACCCTGTCGAGGAGGCGACACTGAATGTAACACCTAAATCCTAAAGTTACACCAGAATAGCGAATGTGGACTTCCAGAAACTGAGCAAAATAATGTGTTGGTGCATAATTATGAAGCATTTTTGTAGGCAAATTATTTGTTAATAAAATTTGCTGTTTTGTATACTATTTTAAATAAAAAAAATACTATTTTATTTTCAGGTTATAAAGATGCGTTTTGATAATCATACTTATTTAAAAATGTTATTGTTGAATTTTTATGTTTCTTCTTTCATAATAAATATTGTTTATAAAACGTCTGATAATTAAGCACCAATCCAATACTAAGATGGACGAATATTTCGTTGAAAACAAAGAAGAAAGTTTTGAATAGCTATGTTATATCTATCATCCTGTATGATAGAGAATTCTGCAGAATTCTGTTACAGCTGAAAAAGAGGATCAACGTGACAAAGATATGGTTATAAAGTAGGATGTCGAGAATCTCATGTACATACCACGTGAGCAATATTGAAGCTGTAAAGGAAATAATAAGTAGAAATGAAGTTATACTTAAATTCAGAAAGAGACAGTTGAAATTACTGGGACATATTTTAACGACGGCTGGCATGGAAAGTTTTATACTCGCAGGTCATATCGAAGTTAGCTGAAGGCATGAGGTTGAATCAAAGAGAGATGGTAGAGATAAAATGGCAGCTTGATAAGAAGATGTAGAGAGACATGAAAGCCCACACCCTGAAGGAACACGACATATAAATGTTGATGATGATCATTAGATTTTATATGTACCACCCTAGATCAATAATTGGTTCGCTAATAATAAAGAGAGCTGATCAAAACTGACGATATCTGACGTCTGCTCTTGCATTAGACAGCGATCATATATAACATGAGCTTACGGCCGTATCACGTTGAAACACCGGTTACTGTATGATGACCAAAGTTAAACAATGACGATCCTGGTCAGTATACCGAGGGTTGACCACTTGGGAATGCTAAATTCTCTAAACTTGGATGTGTGGTTGGTGTAATAATTACTCGATATTGTTTATTGGAGAGCCGAGTTCCAATTTCCGTTCTGGTCTTTATATTCGTTGACGAGCAAATTTTCCTGGGAAAGTCATGAATCCAACTCTCATCTCCCCAGTTATGGGTTAATTATTAAGAGTTGTATCACTAAAATCATTATTATCTCCGACCCAACAAAATATTTTTATTAACTGAAAGTATTTTATGGTTTATATTACCTGCAGACGTTAGTAAAACGTACAAAATGAATCAAACTATAACATGGGATTATATATAACATATGCAACTGTACATTTAGATCGTGATGATTTTTCCTACTAAGAAATCGCGGGAAAATCTGGTTTGATAGCCTACAATTTCCGTTTGTATCATTCTGGCGCCATTTTAGTTTAACATTATGTTGGGATGGGGAGAATTTGCGAAAATATATTAATACGCTTTAAATTAATGATAATTGTACCTACTAAAATAATAGATGTCATGGAAGCTCAGGTTTATTTTGATGAAAATCGATAATAATTAAGAATTTTGGAAATTATCTATCGAAAGATAACATCACTTTTAATACCGTAAAGCAAAAAGAATAAATTGTCTGCTTATATACCCTTGTGAAAATTAACTGAAACAAAACGAATAATTTCGTTATTATTTACTTTTTCTTCGTATTATTCCAATGAAGAATGACCCAGTGCACATGTTAGTACTTCGTATGTTCATTCCACTATGTCTTACTTTGAGGATTGACCACGGATTTTCGATTGGATTTAAATTAGGAGAATTCCCGGGCCTGCCGAGTACTTTAATTTACCAGGTATTGAACTCACAACTCTTTGCGTCCTGTCACTGGATTTAACCAACGCCTGTATCCAGAGTGTCATGTATCCTTAAAGACAACTATATATGGATTTTTGGGACTTTATTTTATGTCTTCAGTAAGCATTTTACCTGAGTTCATATTGCAATTTTTGCTGTTATCATCTCACATTTTTACCAGAGCCCATATTGCAATTTTCGTTGTTATTATTGCTTTTCTCTGGTACTCATTATTATGGTACTCATGAGATTTTTGTGGCCTAACATATGTGGTAATTCCTTTAGTTTACGAATTTTCCAATGATTTTCTTTGTTTATGATTTCAACCTGAACCCACGCCTGATTTCCCCACTTCACCTCGTGTTTCAGATTTTTGGTGTTCTTGAAGCCTTGTCAAAAGAGAGTAACCTGTCGCTCCTTTACATTTATTTCCGTAGCTGAACGGGATGGCGTACAAACAGTCTTTAGTTATATTCTCCTCTATCGGCGGATATTACTCGGGAGTTTTATCTGCGAAGTGTCGTCCAGCTTTTGAAGTTTGTCCTGATGTTATATGTTCTCCTACAGAGAACTTGGAGAGGTGAATTAACAAAAGATAACTGATGACTGGCATCCATTAGACATGGCATGTCAAACTAAATCAATCCACACCAGCGAGCGAAAATAAAGGGTTCAGTTCGACATTCCAACCACCTGAAGAATGCCGGAGCGTACAACGGCCGAAACGTTGTGATAAATATGGCAACAAATATGAGGACAATAGTTCGAATAATGTAAATAATTTTCTTAACTGTTGGATTTTGGTAACTCCGATTGAAATTCAGATTTCGGGCTAAACCATTTGCTAAGAACCATATCTTGCAAAAGTGAAAATGATGTCCAGCTACCATCGATCATCTCAGCTTACAATTATATATTATACAGCCATGGCCTAGTCTTCAAAACTAGGCTAAATTGAATCCGTTCATTCTGGTTGCTATTCTGTCAACTCTCAAAATTTGAGCAACCGATATTTCATACGAGCAACCTTACGCAATTTCGACTTCATGATTGAATTATATAAGTAAATCTCATTAAATATTTGTCTTAAATGTATATCGACAAGGTAGACGAAAAAAGACATTTTGTTAATAATATCATAAACAAATTGCTGT
>CAHIKZ030004270.1:1115000-1172500 GCA_903632075.3 Acanthosepion pharaonis
CTGTCCTCAGTCTCCAGCTCGCATCTGGCCATGTGCCTCTTCTTAACAACTCTACGTTGTATTTTTTAATTGATGGTTAGTCCTTAATTTTACTATCTTGTATAGGAGAAGATGAAATGGAACATAGAATAATATATAGTTAACTTCGCCCAACATCACAAAAGATCACCTGGAAAACTCAAGTCATGTACGTAAAAGAACTCGTCAGATTGAGACTTCAATATGGATGACATGCATGGTGCTAAACTCGTTCGGAAATTCGTAAACTATCAGCTGTATACAACCGTTTGTTAGATCAATTGTAAGAAAACGTGTGGAGCGTGTAAAGCCTGAAGGTCTTGGCAAAGATCATCCATCTTTTAACACTGTTGACTGAGAAACAAAGAAATAACTGTAGCAAATGTGAGAAACCACGTCACTTCCGGACTACGAATAGCAGCAACAACTAAAATGAACAGCACATATAACCGGAAGTGAAAATAATAACAAAATCAAGATGTTAAAATGTTTGCATAATTTGTTCCGAAATTTTGTATAAATCATTTTATTATTTAAATCTATATTAATATTATAACATATTCGTTTTTGTGTTTTTTACAAGATGTAAAAAAGTATAGCAAGATTGTTTAGGACTGCTCGATTTCAAATTCTCTATCTTGGAACACAAAGCAATTTACAAGTCAATATATTACATAGTAAACCATATTTTGGATGCAAAGAAAGCATTACATCTGAAGTTGCTTGCGAATAGGGAAAGATGTTTTCCTCGTGCTAATCAATATTAAAAAGAAAGTAAATAATTCTGTACTGATGTGTAACCATCGTTCCTCTATATAGCACTGAAGGTCGGTGCTTATCTCCAGCTGAAGTGATACTGAAGTAGCAGATATAAGGTTTTGCTAAATAGATTCTAGGAACAAAACGAACGGCAAGTTTTAAAGGTATCTTACACAATATTTACTTTATTCAGACTATTGTCCCAAAATTCGTTGCCATATTTATCACAACGTTTCGGCTGCTGCAGGCTCCGGTCTTCTTCATATGATTGGAATATCGAACTGAACCCTTTATTTCGCTCGCTGGGGTAGACTGTTCTAGTTCCACGTGTCATGCCTAATGGATATCAGTTGTCTTCTGTTAATATCACTCTCCAAGTTATCCACCGCCGTAACCAGATACTGAATTTACACTCTCTGGGTCCTGGTTCTAACTAACGCCTTTATCCCCTGTGCCATGTGTCCTTGAGGGTTCAGTTCGAAGAAGGCTGGAGCGTACAACGGCCGAAACGTTGTGATATATATGGCAACAAAGATGAGGACAATAAATAATGGTGTGTATAATACCTCATTTCAGAAATGTAGACAGAGGTATCTTACAATCTGAAAGAGCCAGTTAATATTTCTTGAACACATAATGAGGATGAAGGGTTGGATAATTTGAAACTCAAATGGTATAATGAAATTAAGAGGAACACATTTCAACTTCTATTAACCAACTTAAAGAGCATATGTTGCTAAGATTGTGGCCGCCAATAATAACCTACAAAAAGACAGAATGCATGGTTGTCTGCAAATAATGTGCATCTGTCCTTCTTTAAGGCAGTGAATGTTAAACGATTTCCTTAAAGATGAAGAAGAGACTCGAGGCGACGGAGATGTGGTTCTACAGAAGGATGCTAAGGATATCATGAACCGAGCTTGTGAGCAATGATGAGGTCATAGAGAGTTTGAAAACAAGGAGGTTTATACTTAATATCAGGAAGAAGCAGCTGAAGTTTCTGGAACACATAATGAGGAAGGAGTGTCTGGAGAATTTGATACTCACGTGTCGAATAGAGGGAAAAAGAGACAAGGGAAAATTTTGTGTGATATACATGTCAAGCGTGAGCAGGTGGATGACAGAATATGGTCTGGAGGAGGAAGCAGAGGGAAAGAATATGCAGAGAGCTGAAAGGGATAGAGGGCGGGACGGAGAGCTATGATCCCCTACGGTATATTTAAAAAAAAGAAAGAAGAAAGAGCCCAATCGGAGATACCAAAATGGAACAAGTACAGAAATTAAAATATGTCGGATGTGTTCTAATAGAGAACTGAAAGCGCGACACTGAAATCCAAAGAAAGAAATGGAAAGGCAGTAGATGCGTTCTAAAAGCTAAGCATTGTATTAATAGACAAAGAAAAACGTAGTTACAAACAAAGAAACGAGTACTGAATTGATACGTCATACGTCATCCTAAATGTGCGGTAAATGTAGGACAATCTCTTCAAAGATGTAGAAGAGACTTGACACAACAGAACTGTGATTCTACAGAAAGATGCTGAGGATAACATGGTCTGAACATGTGAGCAACAACGATGTTTTATTGTAAATGGCAACAAAAAGGAAACATACTAAACATCAGGAAGAGACAGTTGAGGTTGCTGGGCCACATAGGGAAGAATGAGGCCTGGCAGAATCTGATGCTCCCAGGACAGATTAAGGACAAGTAGCAGAGGACAGAACAATGTATAACATACTTGATGATCGTAAGTAATTGGTTGGTGAAACTGTGTTTAGTATAAAGAACGAAATGACCAAATTTATTAAGAGCTAAAAAGGACAGGAATGTTTCGAGTCATGATTGCCTACGTCCTGGGGATTCATGTTACATGAAACAAAGAACATGCATACGGCAAAACAACAATTAAGTGAGATAGTTAAGAAGTTGTGGAGAGCCATATTCGCTCCCGCCTTGAAATTACTGTCTTTATACCTTACGATTACCTGCATAGTTAATGATTATTAAATCAGTACTATCGTAATGATTACTTTCACTTTGCACTCAGGAACTTTGTCCTTGTGTCTAAATTTGTTTGGAATAAGATGAAGTTTCGTTTCCGCTTGATTAAATATATTATTCCATGTTACACAGTAAAGTTTATTTTCAATCAGTCGCCGTATTTGGCTTTATGTTAAATTAATCTAGAAATTTCAACAGCTGTTAACGTATTTCTTAACGTGTAAAATCCGTAACAAAGTTTATTGTAAATATCTACAAGCGGAAAATCGTAATTATAAATATGGAACACGTTTGGAAATCTAAAAGAACCGCTGGTTGTATAGAAAAATAAATGATACACGGCATTATTTTTTTTAATCAAAATGGTAATTGGTTCGTAAAATCGATTCGGATTCATTTTCTGATAATTGAAAATTTAAATGTTTCAGTCAATATCGAATAAAAACTGGCACAGTTTGAAAATTGTACAAAATAAGAAAGAAAAAAGCAGCATAAAAACAAAGATAGATAGATGGAAATGCATTTGGACATTTCCGTGAAAAAATATTCATTTTCGAATTAATTCTGAACATTATTTTCATGGAATGTTTTTAATAATAAAAACAATCTACAGCACCAGTGAGTTATTATTCCAATGAAGTACAAAGCACAGCTAAAACAAAATAATAATAATAATAATAATAATTGTTGCATGATCAGCTGAAAATCGATACCTGGAAGGTGCAGAACAAAAGAGAAAAGAAAACTGATGCACAAAGAAAAGAGTAGGTACTTTTTCTGAAGTATAAAATTGGTATCTGCAAAGCAAAATAGATAGATAGATATATAGATAGATAGATAGATAGATAGATAGATAGATAGATAGATAGAAATAGACGAAGATAGATAGATAGATAGATAGATAGATAGATAGATAGATAGATAGATAGATAGATAGAAAGAAATATATGGAAAATGAAAATAAACTAAGCGCTTACGCTGTACATCAGTGACAGTGACAATGGTAACGTATTGTTTAAAATTCATGACGAACTAAATTATAGGAATTGAAACTGGGTTAATACCGAAAGTAGCTACAAGTTTTTAGTGTAAGATTAGTGTGTTACTGATCGATGTATATGTCAATAAGTGAAAAAATTCCGAAGGATTGGTAGATATTACCGATTTTCCTAATTAAATTCACCATAATACGTTTGGAAAAGACGACTGGTCAATAACGCTCTATTCGTCATTGCATGTGATTGATACACGTTCTTAATAAAATAATATACGTTTTGAGTTATGACTTAAAATAAATGAAATATGAGCTCCTTAAAATAATTAGGATTTTTTACGAACAATTTTACTTTACTTTTTAGCAACGCCACTCCCCCAAATTACACGTGTGAGTTGGAAACTTGGACAAACCTTTGATTTCGGAAATTTTTCGCACAAGCAGTGGTCAGTTTTTCTGAAACTTTTTCACAGTTTGGAAAAGACGATGAATGAATTCAATAAACCTAAAATCTGTATTTTAAAATATTGAATTAAATCAAATGACAAGTAAGGTATACCGATTTTTTGCAAGAAATATTTTAGTGGGACATACCCGATGTAACAGTAAAATTTTGCAAATCGTGTAAGTACATACGATGATTGTTCATCCTACAAAAATGTTTAATATCAAAGAAAACACAAAACTAATTGATTTACATTTTTCCAGGTTTCACATATGACGTTGAGCCATCTTAACACAATTTGTCATCGGAATCACTGAAATATCCTTTCATTTATTCAGCTAGAAACAGAACTGGTAAAAATATTTTATGTCAAATCAACTATATTTTCCCAACTGATCAATGGTAAGTCGGAAAAGACTAACCAGGCCTTCATTAATGGTACCATAATTCATACTCTTCAAAGTCCATACAAAAATAATCAAGAGAAATTTGAATAAGTTTAAAAACGTGGGAAATGGTATAGAGGAAAACTGGATCATGCGGTCACAACAGCCAGAGGGGTCATTATTTCAACTTAGAGCTAAATACATTGCTATTGTTCAAACTAGAGTACAATATTTTTTTATAAAAACCTCGGAAAATTCCAGTAAGATATATTTAATCATTTCTAAGATATACAACGGTCCAAAGCTAAATCTAACAACTATGCTGTTAGACGGTTTGGACGATCAGCTGTTACACTCGATATATATATATATATATATATATATATATATATATATGTATGTATATGTGTGTGTGTGTTGGTTTGTGTGTGTTTGTGTGTGTGTGTGTGGTTTGTGTGTAATAAGAAAGTACAGTAAGATTTATAATTGATGTTTTTAGTAATTGTTGCCTGCGCTAATAATTTTTTAGAGATTTCTTGCATCGCTTGACAATTTAATGAAAACTCTGTTTTTAAAGTATAATTTTTCTAATTAAATTTACAATCTTATTTTCAGTAAAACCCTAAAATGTGTGTGTTGGTGATGAAATCATATTCTGAAAATAGAAAAACTTATATATATATATATATATATATATATATATATATATATATATATATATATTCGTGTTTGTGACTTTAACGCCCATTAAACATTTAACTTTCAATTTCTCAATCCCTCACGCAGATAGTTGACTTCCCCACACGTTTTACCCTCAACCTGGCAGGTAAGGCCTCTCTTTTCGATTTGTATTTTACCTCCATCCCCGAATCTTGCCGCGCCACACAGCTCTGCCCGCTTGGCAAATCCGATCACGCCGTGGTATCTGTCAACATTTCTTTCAACTCCACACCCCGCAAAGAACCTCCCATCACAAGAACCTCGTTCTACTATCAACGAGCGGATTGGGACTCGTTCCGTGACTTTCTTCCGCGATGTCCCCTGGGATGTTGTCTTTACACTCCCTGTCCAAGAATTGTGCTTCTGAGGTCTCATCCTGGGTTAAAGCTGGAATTGACGCTTTCATCCCCTCAAGGAAATTTAAGGTCAAGTCGCACTCCTCACCTTGGTTTTCCGCTGCTTGCTCAGCTACCATTGCCCATAGGAATCACTTCTTTCACCTATTTCGTAGCGACATGTCGGACGCAATAGACGTCTCTTTGCCTTCGCCCGTAACGAGTGTAAGCGTGTCCTCAACGAAGCTAAGTCAATATTTGCTGCTCGGATGAAGGAACGTATTGCATCTCGCAAATTTGGCTCCAAAGATTATTGGCGGGTCTGCAAGAGTGTCCCGAACAATAGAAAACCCTCCATACCTCCTTTATTCAACCAGTTCGAGGTCTTGACCTCCTCCACCGACAAGGCTGAATGCTTTGCTCGGAAATTCTCATTTAATTCAACGCTCGACTCCACCGGTGTACGGTATGCCAGACTTCGCTCCAAGAACTGAGGCCTTATTGAGCGGCTTACACATAACCCCGTCATTGGTACTGGACATTATTCCAACTTAGACCCCCACAAGGCTAGTGGTGGGATGGCATACCAGCCGTTGTCTTGAAGAAATGCGCACCTGAGCTAGCGCCCGCCCTCTCTAAACTATAATTGCCCCCAAGGAATCCTGTTTTCCTGACTGCTGGAAGTCCTCATCCATAATTCCTGTGTTTAAGAACTCTGAGACCCCTCTGACCCCTCTAATAACCGTCCTATTAGTCTCCTACCCCTCTTCGGCAAAGTCTTCGAAACCCTAATCAACGCCGAAGTGGTTAATCACCTTACATCCCATAATCTGCTGTCAGACAAGAAATATGGTTTCCGCTACGCCGATCAACAGCTGATGTGCTTACGGCCATCACTGAAACCGTCTACCAAGCCCTTCAAAATAACGGTGAGGCTCGTGCCGTGGCCCTAGACATCTCCAAGGCATTCGATAGGGTTTGGCACGACGGCCCTTCGCAAGCTCCAGGGTTATGGTGTTACAGGTCGATTGTTTGACCTAATACAATCATTCCTGTCAAACCATGAATTGAAGGTCGTTCTCAACGGATTCTCTTCCAGTTCATATCCCACGAACCCAGTTGTTCCCCAAGGTTCCATCCTTGGCCACTCTCTTTTCCTTATTTTCATCAATGACCTTCCTGACGCCATAGATTCCCAAGTTGGCATCTACGCAGACGACACTACAATTTACTCATGCCTCAAAAACAAATCTAGTGTCGGCGACAAAACTAACCTGGCCGTGCGTCTTGAAATGGACCTCCAATCGGTTGTTAACTGGGGCAAGAATTGGCTGGTCAACTTTAACGCCTCAAAAACTAAATTACTCTCCATTAACCACCATAGAGATCCTTCCCTGCCATCCATTAAAATGTCTGAGAGTCAACTTTTCTTGAGAGAACTCCTGTGGGTCTGCTCGGTCTCACATTGACTGCTGACCTGAGATGGAACAAATACATTGAGTCAATTGCTTCTTTGACGGCGAGGAAAGTTGGCTCTCTGTGCCGCGCCAGGAAATTTTTTCTTCCCGAATCGATACTTCAAATATACAAAACAACCATTCGCCCTGGCATGGAGTATTGCTGCCATATATGGTCTGGGGCACCTTCTGTTTACCTCGGAGTTCTTGGCAAGATCCAGAGACGGATATGTAATATAATTGGCCCTGATCTGGCGTCTCGTCTACAGTCATTCTCTCACAGACGCGCTGTCGCCTCTCACTGTCTTTTCTACAATTACTTTCATGGTAACTGCTCCGATGAGCTGCTTTCACTGGTTCCCAGACTTCATGAATTCAAGCGCCCTACGAGGCTGGCATCCTGCTCCCACCCTTAAACTGTAGAAACTTTTAAATGTAGCCGTCTCTTCTAATCCAGTAGCTTCATACCTCGCACCTCTTGCCTGTGGAACACCCTTCCCATTTACTGTTTCACTGAGAGCTATAATCTCCAACTATTCAAATGTAATGTCAATCGACACATCCAATTATCTTGATCTACCCACTATCCATCTCCTCATCCTTTTTCTATCACTCCTATCTGCTCTTGCTCCAAATCATCTGCACCCCCTGCATCCTAGTGGCTTCACGCCTTGCTCGGGGCGTAATGCTTATATATATATATATATATATATATATATATATATATATATATATATATATATATAAACCTACTGATATAGGTTTGTCTGGTTAAAACCATCTAAAGTTGCAAAACGGTTATTTCAAAATAATTATTCAGTTAATTGATACCGTATCGGGTTTTTTACTCTGTAAATTTGCATTTGAGCATTATTTTGTAAGAAGTTAAAAAATATCAATAAGAAAACTTGGGTTATATATTGATTTGATCTTTTCTTTTTCAACTATGAGGGTTTTTCGAAATATATATATATATATATATATATATATATATATATATATATATATATATATATATTTATATATATATATATTCATTATATATATATATATATATATATATTCTTGGGTGCCGCAGAGCATATTATGAGATAACTTAGGTTCGAAGATCAGAGATTTATGCATGTAAAAATGAAAGTGAACAATGAATAAATCAAATGGTCGACGAGGCAGTTTAAGTTAGAACAATAGACAGTTCAAATATGGAACCATATACTGGTGTGTTTGTAAATAAATTTGTTAATTTTTAAGGTCCATCCCTACCAGTGGTTCCAAAAGTTAAAATCTCCGATGACACTATTCATCCTGGCTAGAGGCAACTGGATATCTAATCACTGATGAGCTTTAAAGTCTGTCTGAGGTTGACGTTATATATATATATATATATTTATATATATATATATATAAATATATATACACACACACATCCACGTATTCAGTGTGTAAGATAGATATGATAGATAGATAGATCTGTGTGTGTGTATATATATATATATACTCACACAGACGCATACAAACACACACACACAATATATATAGTATATATAGCTAGACAGTGATTAAAAGTAAGAGATAGATAGATAGATAGATAGATAGATAGATAGATAGATAGATAGATAGATAGATAGATAGATAGATAAAGATTTAAAGAAATAAAATAGATGAAAATTTCACATAGATTTAGAGATTTTCCTTTCCTAGTGATTAGTGAATTGTTACGATAATATATGAATATGCTTATGTGTGAGTTGTATGTACAATACAATATACACAGATAGATAGATCGCATCGTTAGATAGATAGATGTTTAGTTTTGACCAAATATTGCAATTAAATAGATAGAATCTGAATACTGGTCGTTATTTTAGATAGATAGATAAATTAAAAAAAATAGATAATTGACTTTTTTTTACATTCAAAATAAACAGACGTTAAACACGTCTATGTTACATACTGCATTCGATTTATTTTGCCATATGAAAACCAATTTTTTTCTGATAAGTCGTTATTTTCTGCTTTGCAATCGATCCATTATTTATTATTGTAAGGGCGTAACGTTTTGTAGAATAATAAGAGAAGCAGAATTATAATAAAATCGGATTAAAAAATAAATCTTTCAATTTTTGGAAATAACACTACGTTTTGGACACGAATGAAAAAAAATTTCCAGAAGAGATGGAAATTCAAGAAGATCAGAGAACTAAGATACTGTTTAAAAGTTAATTGAACCACGCTGTGGTGGAGCATTTTGGAAAAGACCTAGCGGTTAAATAAAACAGATCACACAGTGAAAATAAACAAAAATTTGAAAACAGGTTTGATCCTAAAAACAAGGCTTTGATGCCCAGGACAAATAGACATAATTTACATGTTTTATTAAAATATGACAGAAAATATTTGTTTTTGTGAAATTCAATATAAAATCGATCTTAAACATTTATAAAAAATTTTCAATTCGCACTTTCTTTTTACGATGGATAATACCTAGAAAGAAAGAAAACAAAAAACATTTAAAGGAAGATGACTGAATGTACATTTAATGAAAATTGCGTCTGTAAGGAAACCAAACGGCTTATAATTTTAAAAAACAAGAATCATAATATTCAAGAGTGATTGTTTGTTTCAATTAATCTTATAATTTTTGTTAGTGAAAACATTGAGCCATTTTATTTTAGATATTAAGATAGATTAATTCAGATTTTGAAATATGATTCATTAGATAGATATATAGATAGATAGATAGATTGATAGAAATTGATGCATGTTTAGATAAATAATATAGACAATAGATAGATAGATAGATAGATAAGTTAGATGGAGATAGGTCTGATAGATAGATAGATTAGAGAGAGAGAGAGAGAGAGAGAGAAATTAGATAGATAGATGTTTAAAAATCTAAATAGAAGGAGATAGATAGAAAGATAGATACTTTTTAGATATTAACCAAGACGGGAACAGTAGATAGATAGATAGAGAGAGAGAGAGAGATAATTAGATAGATAGATAGATAGAAAGAAAGAAATAGAGGGAGATAGATAGATAGATAGATAGATAGATAGATAGATAGATAGATAGAAATACACGAAAATAGATAGATAGATAGATAGATAGATAGATAGAAATAGACGGAGATAGGGAGAGCGAGAGAGAGAGAGCGAGAGAGAGAGCGAGAGAGAGAGATAGATAAATAGATAGATAGATTGATTTCAGCTGAGTGACATATATAAATATATACGTAAGTAGATGATTTAAGGTCTGAATATTTGGAATAATTAATTATTATTATTTACACTGTATATATATTCGGACTATTGTCTTCAGCTTTGTTATTTTTATCACAATATTTCGGCCGCATTAAAACAACTATTATCCTTAGAACAGTAGTCCGAATATAAATAGCGCAGTAGCTCAGTTCGTAAGAACCGACAACCCAGACACGAGCACATATGACTTGATTACACCGGTGAAGGCTTTGTGCAGAATCAACCACACTTTTTGAAGGGCTGAATACAGAAACCTGGAGCACAATATGCCACAAATTGTCCAAACGACTCTCCGCAGGTTTTCAATTCAGTGAATGTAATGGATTAGACTGGAATTCAAACTCGGTTCTCTGATTCCTCAATTCAATCCACCGTGCCCCTCTCTCTCTCTCTCTCTCTCTCTCTATATATATATATATATATATATATATATATATATATATATATATATATATCACCATTCACAAATATTCTTTGGAATTAGATGAAATAATTTATTCGGTTAAGTGTACTTTCGATGTCAATGTTCATTTTCAAGTTAGCCCTGTAGAAAATCATTAACTCTAACCGCAGTCATATATATAGTATATATATATATATATATATATATATATATATATATTTAATGTTTGGTTGAATAATCTAGACATATTATGTCTATTTATTTTTATTTTAATCCTCTCATATTCACGGATCAGTTTTAGTTAGTTTAATAGCAACACTAAGAAAATGATCCGTGAATTTCTGATTAAAATAAATGTCTATCTTATTCAACCAGATAAGATTGAATTGAATAATGATATGTATATATATATATATATATATATATATATATATATATATATATATATATATATATATATAGAGAGAGAGAGAGAGAGAGAGAGAGAGAAAGAGACAGATGGATAGATATAAATTATTCATTACCTAAGCATCAATATCAATTATTTTTATAAAATCTGAAATATACAAAAGATAACTTACCTAACAAAAAATTTTAAATACCCATAAATGAATAATAAATATAGTTTCCATGTCTATAGCCAGAAAAAAAAACGACTACATCAGCAATATATAGAAAAATGTAGAGAAAAAAATACGCTAAAATGGGCAAAATGAAAACGAAGCACTCCTGTGGAGTGGGGCGCACACGTGCGAACACAAAAACGCACATGACCGCAAAAAATGCACATGACTGGTGGCAAACGCTGCTGGTGGCGCCAGGGGTGGCATTCCCGCCATAGCTACCGAAACCGTGAGATCACCCTGGTCGGCGGCCGATGAAGACAGTGTATCGCACGTGCTAACACACGTTATATGATAAAAAAAAGAAAAATGTAGAGAAAAATTACGCAGAAATGGGTAAAATGAAAACGACGCAGTCCTTTTGAGAGAGGCGCACGCGAATGAACACAAAAAACACACATGACTGCATGCAGACAAGCACACACGCAAAAACAGAGAATGCAGAAAACTTACACCAGTGTTAGATGTGCACAAAATGAAAAAGTCGAAAAAAGATACGCAGTAAATTGCTGATACCCCCAGAAGAATGGACGGACTGGCCCGTCTATTAATCTCTCTCTCTCTCTCTCTCTCTCTCTCTCTCTCTCTCTCTCTCTCACTCTCTCTCTCTCTCTCTCTCTCTCTGACAAAAAATATTATTGCCCTTTTTTACGTCGTATGGAAAGAAGTGACAACTGTTACGCATATGAATGCGTCATGTACCTTGAAAAATAGTGGGTTGGAAATCGGTGTGCTGCGGACTCACTTCCGACATGGTGCGAGCAGCGGCGAGAAAACATGTTTAAGTCGAAAAAGCTCTTTCTTTTGTCTGTTTTATGTCTTTAAGATGGACTAACCCGCAGCCACATCAAGGCGCCGAATACGTCAAGCCTTTCGGGATAATGGTGTGAGTGAACACACCACCAGGCATTAGAGCCAGATGTTGAGGTCGAGAGATCTTCCCTTTGTGATGAAATGCGCAGTAGCTAGCCACAGCCACAGGACGATGAATTCCTGGATGATTAGACCCAGAAGACTCCCAAAGAGAAAGACAACAGCCACAACTAGTGTGAGCTTGCCGAACGCTTCCAGATTTCTGATCACTCAGTCACAATTCACCTTCTTCTTATTACATTCTCTAGCGTGCCAGACATTGGTTGTCATTAAGGATTTTGTACCTTAAACCACAAGCCCATATCTTCCCCGACACAAGACCACGCTCTGTATCTGTCGAACTAGTCAACATGTGGTGCACTATGAGTTGTATCGACGGACCAATCCATCACTGTGGACCTGTAATCTCAACAGCTGGAACGTGTGTAACGGCATTGAAGCAGAAGAAACCAGCATTGGCTAATCGCAAGTGTGTGCTGTTCCTCCATGACAAAGCCTGACCTCATTGGAAACAGGTGACCGTGAATACTATACAGTTACTTGGCTGCAAGACACTGTGCCGTCCCCGTTACTCTCCGGATCTTACGCAAATTAATTGCCATCTCTTCCCTTCTTCGGATGACGTTCTTTCTTGTGAAATCCTTCGCAAATGGAGCAGACATGCAGGCGGCTCTCACAGACTTCTCTGTGTCCAAGAGACCTATTTGTTACAGCCAGGACATTGAGCAGCTGGAGGCATGTTACCAAATGTTCTTGATGTCGATGGGGAATATTTGAAAAATAATGGCATGTCGCATATAGTGTAAACATTTTTCTAAAGAATAAAATACGGCAAGGAATTTTGGTCACAGTGTAGAATGAATATAGAGGGTAGTATAGAGCCATTAACTCACACGCCCTGACGGGACTATATTTAGTCGTCCCCCCACGAGGGCGTCATGTGGCACAAGGCCTTTTTAACGTGGGCATTTCCGAGCCATTAGGCTCGGCCAAAAAATAGCCCATTTGAACCCGTATAAACGGGTTCAGCGCCGGTTTTACCTCCCCGAAGGAGACTCCGCCCTTCGGCGTAGCCTCCTTCGGGTTCCTCTCCGTCCGTAGACAGAGAGTTGAACCGAACCGTCGCTCAGAATGTGAACGACGGGACACTGCGTGTAAAAGCAGCAACTCTACAAGTAAACGTAGAACATACAATAATGGTCAATAAAAATGAAACTAAATCAGCGCTTACAATGACGATCCAATTATTTATTTATTTATTTATTTATTATGTAGGGTTTTGATTTGGTACAAGGCCGCATATCAGGAGCACGTTGATTTTAACGAACACACTAGTAATTAATACTGGTAAATAAGACTGGCGCGTTAAGCATTCACCGAAACGTCCATAATTTATTTGGAAAAATGATTTGGTTTTTTCTGAAGAAATGGTCAGTCAACTCTTTACTTCTAGTATGTCTGACCGGAGTAATAGGGTCAAACTGGCAGCTGGTATAAAAAAAAAATGGCCTACATTATGTTGTTGGCTAGAGCAAGGGATGACTTGTTCTGTTTAATGTCTCCAAAACGAAAATTTTGTGTATTAATCGAAATATAGAACCCCTTTTGCCTTCCATCAGCATGGCTGATGCTAATCTCCAAGAGAGTGATTTGTTGCTTCTTCTTGAGTTAAAGTTTTCCATTGATATGAAGTGTAAAGATTATATTGAATCCATTGCTAGGTCGGCTGCTAGGAAACTAGATTCACTGTATCGTGCTAGAGAGTTCTATCGCTTTAATATATCTTAAACATTATTAAGTCTATCATTCTTCTATGATTTGAATAGTATTACTGCTACAGATTTAGAAATCCTTGATAAAATTCAAAGAAGAATATTCAGTATCATTCATCCTAACCTAAGCACTCATTTTCCCACCACCGTAATGTAATTTCATTGTTTCATTTTCTATAAATACTTTCATGGTAAATCATCTGGTGAGAATTCTAAACCGTAAGAACTTTACTAACAGCTTCTTTTCTCATACTTAACACAGGGGGAAAGCTCTTCCTCCATCTTGCTTTTCAGCCAAATATGATTTTAAAAAATTGAATGCAATGTCAATAGTTTTATTCCGCTTTCTTAAAACGTGTTCTTTTATTGTCCTCACTTATAAATAAGCTTTCTTCTTTTCTTTATATTCATACATACTCAGTAAAAACCAGCATCAATAGATTTGATCATGAGTGAAATCGTTAAAACCTCTCTCTCTCATATATATATATATATATATATATATATATATATATATATATATATATATATATACTGAAAGATATATTATTCTAAAAGTTATTTTTAGGGGATACTCATATTGATTAAGCGCCCCGATTGTTTATTAAATATTAGATTTATCCACTAAAAATAACGTTTAAAATTATAACATCTGTTGTATTAATAAATAAAAATTCAATATATAAATATAATTATAAATAATTATAAATATAAATTGAACTGCACTACATATTTGATTTAAAAAGAACTGATCCGATGTACGACTTCTGGGATAATAGCTGCGACATTGCTTTATGTATTGAACAATTTAATTTTGCCACATCGACTGAAAAAATTACTACAACAAAAGAATTCTCCAATTACCATATTAGGAAAAAAACGCACACTCTTTTAAATTTTCAAAAAATTCAAACTTAACGTTGCGTCCGCATGCTCCAGAATTTCTTACATTTAACAATAACACATTTCTAAAACACATATTTTGATTCACATCTAATCTTTTGTGTCCCGTTATTGGATGTATTTAAAAAAAAATCAGTTTCCATCCCTGATGATATCTGTATGAACAGATGAAAGTACTGCAAAGACATTATACAAGTTAAATCTATAAAATACAGGGATCACAACATTCATCTAGATGTTCGTGTGTTAATGTAATTTTAATAAATTTGTTTGAGAATATATATATATATATACAGTGTAACCCGGATATAAGACAGATTTTCTCTGGTCCCAAATTAGAGCCTGTGTTAATGTATATAAATTAGACCAAACCCGAATATAAGAGAAACCCGGATATAAGAGACTTCTTCTCCGGTCCCGACAACTCTCTTATATCCGGGTTACACTATATATATATATATATATATATATATATATATATATATATATATATATATATATATATATATATATTATTTACAATTGAATTGAGATTCCTTTAATTAACTAACAGATAACTTAATTCCAATTGTAAAGAAAATTTAGCTCTGTTTGTAATGAAGAGCTGGTAATCTTCGAAAAACATATGCTTGGTCTAATAGACAATATCAAATTTAGAAAAATTAATAGCAATATCCAAAAAAACTATTATCATTGAAGAAAACAAAAAAAATATTACAACCTTTCGGCCTTCTTAAGGTGGTTTGAATGTCGAACTGAGCATTATTTTTATGTCAGTTTTAGAATGTTTCAAATTCTATATTGTCTCGCCTGGATTATACCAACGGATTATATATATATATATATATATATATATATATATATATATATGTGTGTGTGTGTGTGTGTGTGTGTGTGGGTAAGTTTGCATGTATGAAATAAATTTTTAGGGTCTTTGTTAGGGAGTTTCTTCTGAAAATCGCTCGGTTAACTTTCTTGAAGACGGCCAATGATAACTGAAAAGTGACAAATAATGGAACATCATTTCGCCAAATTTTTTTAAAACGCCTACCCTATATATCAACCAATCAAAGCACACATTCGCAAACACACCATCACATACGCAAAACACACACGCATACCTACATGCATACATACATACATACATATACATACATATATATATATATATATATATATATATATATATATATATATATATATATATATATATCACTCGAAGTACTGAGAAACTGGGAAAATCAGTTTGATGTCAATCAATGTTAGACAACCTCATCACAGATAAAGAGATATCTGGAGGCGAGAGAAATTTGTTCTACAGAATGATACTGAGACTTGGCCATAGAAGGAACATATAAGCGTCGAAAACATCTTGAAGAAAATGATAACAAGTAGAACACTTATATTTCAGATAAGAAAGAAAGAAAAACAAAACTCAAATTGAGTTCCCCGCTTACTGAAATTGACCAGCTTGCGTGAATGAATACCCGAACGGGGTACGACGGTCGGAAAAGAGACAAACGTTGCTTAGGAATAGAACGGAAAGTGCTTTGCATAAAGCCATTATCTCCACTCTTTGAAGGGACATAAAGAACTGGGGAAGAAGACCTTAGCTATCATTGAAAACTTTATATAATTTGCATCCTACCAAATTATTCAGACTTGCTGTCACTTGATCTTACATGCATTTCACCAGATTCAGCTCTGGGGAAAAAAGCACTCTTGTAGAAAATTTGAAAAAACTAATAAAAGAAAAACGTCTAAATAATTCTGGATGGTAGGCGGAAAATAAATCCATAATATTATTTGCATTAAAATATACAATAAGAGTTATAAGGAAAATACATCTAGACGGATTTTATAATTCAGGATATAAGTTTTTATCATTCCGCGGCTATGGAATCAAATAAATTGGATACATATTCCTTTCTTACTGTTATATTTTTAGTTTAATATAAGCACTAAGTCACCTATATATCATTATATTTTACAGTATTGGATTGCGACAGGAAAATGAAGTTCCGAATAGTATTTTTGGCTTTATGATGCAGGTAAATCAACTGCTGAGAGAAACAAATGAAACACACAAATATATATATATATATATATATATATATATATATATATATATATATATGTGTGGGGGGTGTTTTTTTTTTTCTCTCGGCATATATATATATATATATATATATATATATATATATATATATATATATATATATATATATATATATGAATGAATGTATGTCTTTGGAAAAGATTATAGTTGTTCCATCGAGAGAAAAGTACATATTTGAAAAAGAAGATAGAAACCGCAAAAGATTTATATATATATATTATATATATATTATAAGAGCTATATCTGTTACCAGTAATATTCGTTCCCGTGTTCATTTTACACTAGAATTCATTGAAATAATTTTAAACATTCTTATTTTCATAATTTGAAAATGAAATAGTCTTTCTCGAGTTCATATTATGCTACAATTCATTTAAATCTTTTTACATAACTTTTATTTTCATAATTTTTACTTTTATGCAAAAAAGATCTTTGTTACAGAACTAAATGAGTGTCCACTCTCGTCCTGAAGTGTTTACGAATTCTGTGGGCAAATAAAGTCGCCATTTGAAGGGTGGACATTTTTATTATTGGTATGTTATTTTCATATGTTTTTTGTTTTTCTTTTATAATCAATGCAATAAATTTTGTGTTCACGATTTGGCTTTCATTATTGTATTCCTACTTTTACATTCCTTGTGCGTATACATATAAACATACATACATACATACATACATACACACTCACACACACACACACACATATATATATATATATATATATATATATATAGATAGATAGATAGATAGATAGAGATATGGGTGTATTATACATATATGTGTGTATATATATGTATATTTATATATACATCATACTCACACACACACACACACACACACACATATATATATATATATATATATATATATATATATGGAAAATACACGACTTCTCTTTCTCTCCCCCACTCTCACAGGCACATACAGACGAATGTATTCATTTGTCTGTATTTATAAATATATATATATATATATATATATATATATATATATATATACTGACAAATGAATGTAAAGATGACTAGATAGATCGTCAGTATGTGCCTTTGAGAGTGGAGGAGAGGAAGAGAAGGCGTGTATTTTCAAATATTCTGAGTATAAAAAAATGATATTCCAATAAAGACGAAGGAGTAGCTTCTAAACTTACGAGTTCTGAGATTTAAATCAATATTAGACACGCACTATTTACCGTCAGTTATCTAGAATTATGATCCACATTTCTCCGAATGCAAGCATATTGAGAGATTCGGCGTATTTTAAAGTGTAGCATGCAAAATGCTGACAATACTTAGCTTAGTAATTATAACATGGGCAACTTTCTATATATACATATACCTATATTAATTATTTTTCTAAGGGAATTTTCCAGCTTGTTATGTCTGTGGGTATATTCATTTTTTGCTAGTTCCGGATATCCTCAGATAATATGGTCGAAAGTTTCTTCACATTTTCTGCAGACCCAGCATTTCGGGTTAGTTCCATCCCTAATTATGTGATAGTGATAAGATCTGGTTGCGAGATTTGGCCCTGGGCTGCCATAATTAGGCCTTCTTGTCCCAGCTTTTGACCCGGTGCTCTTTAGTCATTGATGTGATTGTTTTTTGTTTTTTTTTGGCTTACATCTGCTTCTTTCGTTCTCTTTATATATTTGCCATGCAACGCCTTGCCCTCGCAGTTTTTTTTTTTTTTTTTGGCAAATTCTTTTGCTTTCTTGTCTGTTCATTTGCCGTAGATAGTACTCGCTTTATTTTTAGTTGATAGGGTTTCCGTTATATTAAGCTGTTTCTTGAAGAGAGCAGCTTCTGAGTTTTATGGTTCATGAGATGTAAAATGATATATTGTGGCATACACACTAAAAAGTAATTTTGAGTTCGTACGAAAGCGGATGAGCGTATGTATAATTTATCCACTACCTCTTCAATACAATTTCAATATTCTTATCTTACACGTTCCCTTGCACGAATACATGTTAAATTTATTACAAAATATTGTACAGTTCCTTAACAGAATGAGATAGAAGGCACTGTTTCCCTGACATAAATATTTAAGGAGCAAAAAAAAAAGTACTAGAAATTCCCCCAATGAAGAGCTGGTAATCTTCGAAAAACATATGCTTGGTCTAATAGACAATATCAAATTTAGAAAAATTAATAGCAATATCTAAAAACTATTATCATTGAAGAAAAAAAAATTATTACAACCTTTCGGCCGTTGTACGCTCCGGCCTTCTTCAGGTGGTTGGAATGTCGAACTGAACCCTTTATTTTGCTCACTGGGTTAGACTGTTCTAGTTCCCCGTCTAATGGATGTCAGTGATCAGTTATCTGCTGTTGATTCCCCACCGCCTTAACCAGGTATTGAACTTACACTCATTGGGTTCTCTTTAACCTGGATCTAACTAACGCCTTTACCCACTGTACCATGGACACATGGCACAGTAGATAAATGCATTAGTTAGCGACAAAGATGAGGACAATAGTCCGAATAATGTAAATAGTGTACATAATAACTGATCTCAGAAATATAGACACACACACACACACACAGATAGATAGATAGATAGATAGATAGATAGATAGATAGATAGATAGATAGATAGATTCTCGTTAGAGGAGACAAAACAAAGAATATTTATTTGGTGAGCCCGAAGACTTATGGGTAAAAATAAATGAAGAAGTCATTAAATTGTACAAAATGGCACTGCATTTTCCCATTGAAAATATAAAAGAGGAGACGAAAAACCTCACAGTCAAACTCAGTGTAAGTGACAGCGTCCATATAGTATGGCATATGCAAGCATTTTTAAATAGAAAGGACCTTTACGATTACGTTCCCAATAGTACTTCATTTTGACTAATAAATCCAAACAAAACTAAACTGGCTAAAATAAGTCATGAAACACTGAAAAAAATGTGTGGCCCCTTAAGGATCGCTATGCAAGGTAACCAGTGGAAGGATTACAAATGTGAGCATTTCTTGGCTCCATGAATTTAAAAATAATTGATAAAAATATATACCTAAAATAAGAATTTTTATCCATCAATATCTGAACAACGTGTCTTGAAAGTGTGTATTTCGCTAACGGGTTTTTAAAAATTCCACCTGAAAAAACAGATATAATTTTCGATGAAAAAGAAGGGGGCATATTATATAGATATATAATTACTTAATGATATTATTTGGTAATCCTTATGGATAATTCCAAAGAGGATATAATCCAGAGAGCTCAATGTAAAAACAGAGAAAACATTAATTATTAGTAAGAAAAAGACAAATTCAAGAGAAAATGATTATATTTAATTTCTTTGGAACTGAGATTTCGATCCTAATGAATTACATCGGCTATTACCAAACAAAATTTTGTATGGGAATATTTGATCTGATGAATTAGTATCAAAATTTTGGTTCTAAGTAAATAAATTATAATCATCTCCCCTTAAAATTGTCTTTTACTTAATAATAATTTATACATGCACACACACACATATATATGTATATATTTATATATATATATATATATATATATATATATATATATATATATATATATATATATATGTATATATATATATATATATATATATATATATATATATATATATATATATATATATATATATACATATAATCATGTGTTTAATATTAATTAATGAGCGTGTATGTGTGTCTGCATGTGAGTGTGTATGTAAGTCGGATATGAACGTGTGACTGATTTAATATATAACGTTTTTTAATAGGATTTTTCGGCGTAGGTTGAATATACGTGGATATTTTTGTCGTTTCTGCGTCGCTATTATTCTTAGCTGGTCTTTTCTATGCTTTTATATTATCTAATTATAATCAGTCAGCTTTATTTCTCTTAGTATACACTGCGTTCCCATTCTCTCCGCGTCTCTATTTCCAACCTACATATATATATATATTTTTCCACCTATATATATATATATATATATATTTTCCACCTATATATATATATATATATATATATATATATATATATATATATATAAATATATATATATATATATACACAGAATGGGTTGTCGAGTACGTTGTATTTTCAGTTGAGTTCAAAAAAGTATTCAAATTAAAAACATGAGCATACAGAGATTTTTTATATGGGATTGAAGACTGATTGAATATAGATACTAATATAGATTGGGAAACATTTAACATATATATATATATATATATATATATATATATATATATATATATATATAAATGGTGGTGCCATATATATATATATATATATATATATATATATATATATAGGAAGTTGTCGTTATCATTTATATATATATATATATATATATATATATATATATATATATATATATACACACACATTTATATATATATTATTGGATGTCATGTAGAGATTTATGGTAAAATAAAATTTTATTTTCAATTGATTTCCTACCAACTTGCAGACGAAGTCAGCTGTGTTTATTTAAAATGGAATCCGAAAATCGGTCGTAGGTAGATTAACAATGTATTAATGCAGGGTGGAATATATCATATCATTTTCATACAAACACACATGGTGCGATCATATGCATGTGTATTTCCATAGATGCGCAGAATATCAGTGATATGTAAACGCATATGTACAGTTAGATGTGGATACATATATATATATATATATATATATATATATATATATATATATATATATATATATATATACAGTAGCGTCCAAAACTAAGGGACAAAATTTTAAACCTAATATTTGTTAGAAATAACAACCCTGAAAAGCTGAAATTTTGACAACTGGTAGTCGTTATCATCCATAATAACATACTAAAATTTGAATCATTTGCAAACGATAGAAAAAGAATTATAACAATTATTTATTTATTTTCAAAAATAGGATCGTCCAAAAGTAAGATTCTCTAACATCCACTATAATGTCTAAACGGATATACAGTGACTTATTTCCTGGCCCTAAAAAATGCCATAATTTACTAGCATACTGTTATTCGCTCTTGATCTGCGGTTGAGTGGGTTGAAATTAACAAGAGTTATTAATTTAACAAGGTGGCTCAAAAGATATATCCCTTCACCGAAACGATAGACAATTTCTATATCAAGAAATTATTGCCTGCATAAAATACACAGCTGGAAATCGTGTAGTAAGCTTAACGGATTTTGCTATTTTGTGATCTATGTAAATGCGTCTGGGGAGTAAAGGGTCATAGACCCAACACTGTAAGTATTGCCACTGCAGATTACGTAGGTTTTAGATGGATTTAATTTTTAGCCCCACACTTACCAGTTTTGAATTCAGATTTTTCCTTCTCAAAATTTGTGGCCAAGCATAGAGGGAAAAATTCAATTTGTCATGCGATTAATGCCTCATCTTCGAGGGAGAATATTAGGTTTTTCAAAGCGAAAGCAACGAGATTGCTTGAATTTGCATTCAACAGGCCTACCCCTATTTCGTCACCGATAAGGTAAACGTACAGAGAAATAGAATGGTTAAGGGAATGTAGTAAACTTCACTTTGGTGATAATGATGAAGGCGATGATTTGCATGAAAATGAATTTCATTTTAATATTCTCTTTTCTTGTTATTTTTAAAAAAAAAATTTATTTCTCTCATATAATGAGAATTGAATATGGCCCAAGGACCATTGTTACGATGCCTGATAATGCCTAGTCACTTTTCGGTTTTTTTAAAAAATATTCTGCTTGCAATGAAGCCATTCTTTTTTCAGCAATAATAAATACTAAGTGTGCGGTCCAGTAGGAAGGCGAAAACAAGCCCAAGGGCGAGTAGAAATTTTGATAGTTACTCTTCGTCGAATGAAAGTTGGTCTGAAATGCTTAATTCAATTTCCGAATTGGAAGAAAAAAAAACTATGGGGGAAAGGAAAAACGGGTCGGTAAACAAATATCCAAGGGCCAATGTCCGGGTTTTCGTATAATTATTCTTGTCATGACAAGGGTTAGGTTTGGGAGTGTACTGTCTAAAGATTAATAAATATAAGAGGTGAATGCCAAAACATTTTCAAGCGGGGGTAGAAGGTAGAGGGTTAAATGAATGAAAATGAGGAGAGGGAAGAGGAGACGACAAATGCTAATGAGATGCAAATAAGGAGAGGATGAATTCATGGAAAAAGAAATGCTTGCTTTAGAAGCGAGTTACACAAGAAGTATAAAAAAGAAAAGAAAAGAAGCACTTCATAAAAAAGAGGAAATTCTAAACACCAAGGAGAAATTTAAAAAAAAATAAAACTATAATAAAAAAAAATGAAACAAGACTTGGAAGAATATAGAACAAAAGACATGAATTAAACAATGCAAAGAATTAAAATGAAGAAGAATTCTTTTTTGACGATGTGGGTGGCGACCCACTTTATGCGGTGCGAGCAGATCCCCCAGTGGTAGACGTACAGAATAAATATAGAACCAAGAGAAAACGTGAGAGACGTCTTGATCAGCTTAATGATTATTTGAATTAAATGTGGGAAAAGAACCAATTAAGAAAATTAATTAATTTCGAGAAATCAAATGAGTTGAAGTATTTGTAATGAATCGAACCAGAATATAAACTTGAAGTAATTTATTATCAGTGGTTTCGACATTGTACCCACCCGTCACATTAAAAAAAATATTGACAGTACATCCCCACCTTCACCAAAATTTATAATTATCTTTGAAATCTCTTGAGATTTGAGTATGAGGATAAACTACCTCCAGCAGCAAATCTGCTGATCGGGAGATTAGAGGTTTTGAAGTGTGTGGAAGAATCTCTTGTCTTAGGGTGGTTGCAGCCGTTTGGGTCCCTGTCATGGAAAATTAGTGAAACCCAAACAAAATTATTGTAAAAATACCAAGAATATATATATATATATATCATATTAAAATTACTAACAATACATTTTTAATGAAAATTGTCAACAATATATATTATATTTGAATTACCAAAAATACATTTTATATCATATAACCGACAGCAAGGCTTCTGATCGAGAGATTAGAGAGTATGAATAGGATTGTACCACCTATAAATTGCTATTGTTTCTAGGTACAGCTTGATCTGTTGTTGTTGCAAATGTTAGGGTCCCACCTATAGGAAAATAGTGAACGCCGGAACGCAAACAACAAAATAAAATACTATGAAAGTTTAAAAATATATATTTTTTATATTAGAAATATCAGCAATATATTTTTATATAAAAAAAAATACCAAAAATATCAATTTCTAGTGAAATTACAAACAACACTTATTTATAGTAAAATTATAAACAACATATATTTATAGCAAAATTACCAAAAATATATATTTACAGTAAATTACAAAAAATGCATATACATTAAATCTCCCAAGAAAATTAAATTTTGATATTAAATAGCACATAAGATTTTGATATGCCGTTAAACGAAAAAATCATTCAATCATTCTTCATAATTACTTGTTTGTTTTTTGGGGGTGGTTTAGACAATAAACACTCTCTAGGAATCGGAGAGCCGAGTTCGAATTCCACTTGAATCCATTACATTCACTTACGTGCTAATACTCTTGGCAAAGTTATAAACCCTCTTCTTCTCCCCGCCGGGCTATCGGTAAATAGCGGGACAGACCGGACTCTATAGCCATGGATGGAAACTGGTCAACCGTAGAAAGAAATGGTAACCTGCTGCAGAAAAAATCTGCTTCGTCAGTTATGTATTGAAAGATACATGATCGCCTCAGCGTGTATCACACATGGCACATAACTGACTGATAGCATTGGTGTAACATCTCTGAGAAATGCTGAATACCGGGCTGCGTAGTTTGACATATACGTCGTTGGTGCTGTCGAGAGAACATTTTCGGTAAGTAGGTTATCAGCATTCAGAAATGTGGCAAGTTGGCTATCTGTTGTTCAAAACAAAAGTAATCTTTAGGGAAACTAAATGGCAGTATCATACTGATTTCTCTTTGTTGACTAGCCAGCAGCCCGTATTTCGTATAATTTTATGCAGAGAACACATTATGTAGTTTTACTAAGGTCAAACAAAAGGAGAACAATTTATAGCATTAGTCTTACCCACTTTCGAGTGGTTTGTAACACATCTATTTGTTATCTCTCAGTTGTGGCCCTGTTTGGGGGCAGAAGGCACTGACGGGTGACTCCGTCGAAGGACGGAGTCTCAACTGACTAAAATTATACTGAAAGGTGCCCAGCCATAGGGAAGAGCTGCCCGAGGCCGCGCCCTCTCATTACACCTGAGAGAGGAATCGGTGCTCGCGCCGAGGCCAGTGCAACCGACAGTTTCTGGTGCTGCAGACAATTTCTGTTCCTTGCCGGGTGTACGCGCTCGGGTGCCCACCTTAAAAAGACCTTGTGTCAAAGCTTGTCTTATTTGGGAGACAGGGTAAATACCTAAAATAAATCACCCAAAACATAAATAATGTTAGAGATCTAACAAACATACATATAGCAGCTTGGAGCCATCATTATCATTTTTGTCAGCAAAACAAGGCAGAATACAGTCAATCGCGTAGTGTCGTCAAGCGTTAGAATTTCGGGAAGGAAAACATTAATTTGAAAGACAAAAATAAACTCAGATTTTTGTTAAAATTTTCATGATGCATTCCGGTATTAGTTACTTTTTCTAAACTTCAAATAATCTTGGAGTTTCGACAGCTTGTAATTTCCGTTAGACATGATCACCTCACACCAAGGAACTTTTCAGTGTGTACGGAAGTGTATTCTGTCCGCAATCTTATCGAATCAATGACAGGGACAAATGTCTTACGGCTCCGGTCAAAGAGTACGCTCAGAAACCAGACCAACGAACATTTTTCTGGTATAGAAGAAGATAGCGGTATTTCAAGGAAAATGGAATATTATAAGGTTTGGTTTTATTTCTGCTTCGCGACCCTTCAACAAGTCTAGGGTTAATTAAGGCCAAATAAATATTTTCAATTGTGGTCGTTTTAGGTATATCTTGATATATGCAATACAGTGATAAGTTTATGTACAAATTAATTGTTGTAAGATAGTCTTTCTTTTTAATCAGTTATTATAGATGCTGCTTTATTATTTTATTCTTAATTTCTGATTGTAATTAGATATTAGTGTTGGCATTGTTATTTGTACAGGGGATATTTGAAATTTTCTTTTTTTCCTTTTTCTTAAGTTTTGAAAATATATTAGTAGTTACATTTTTTTGTTGTGGGTTATTATAGTTTTATATGTTAGTATTAAGTTTGATTTCTTTTAAGAAGTTAACGATATTACTGAGTTTAGTGTTTTCAGAGATTTCTTTTCTACTGTTTGCTTGATAATATTTTGTTCGTGTTTGCTTATAGCGGTATATTTTCAACTGTGAGAGGTAGACATCCGTTGCATCATGGAAGAGTTTCATTTATGATTAGATATAAATGTATGAGATGTCTATGTCCTATTCGAAGTCTCGTTAAAACTTTTTCTTCGCGTCTTATTTTTCTGAAACCTTGGAAACCATTCTCCAATGGAATATATTGGATGAAATTAGCGGAAGACGAAAAAGAATGGGTTTCTGTGCGGATGTAGATGAAGAGGGTACCAAAAATGGGAATCGATGCACTGTCCAAGAAAAAAAAGGCGGGGACGTGGCTGTAGGTTGCAGAGAAAAAGAAAAGAAAATGAAGGAATAGACCAAAAATAAGAAAACAATGGCGGAAAGAGCAAGAAATAAAAGTTGTGACGAGTAAGAGGTACAAAATTGAGATCGGAGTTTTTGAAAGCTATAATATATTTCGGCTTATTGTTTACCCAATAAGATTACAAAGTTCAACTTAAGGTAGAGCTTAACTTCATGTCGTCGTTTTATGAACAGTAAAGGATGGCATAAAAAGTGTAGATTATAATTATATAAACGGAAAACTGGTGACCCTGAACTTGAAGTGTGTAAGATTTTATTGATCGGGGAAACATCATCTCCGGAGTTTGTTCCACAAAAATTTATCTTTCGGGAAAGTTCAGTTCAAAGAGATGTTCATTCTTCTGAATAGAATAATTAGTATGGTTCACACGTGTGTAAATAGCTTAGCAGAGTCTTAAATTATTTTTGCCTGAAGTGATGGAATTAAGAAATGTAACTCATCATGACATTTCCATGGAAATAACGATAGAACTGCAAGTGCCTAGCGATGTCTAATCTGTGGGAAAATGGTTAGATAGTTGTAGATAGTTCATTATCCACAAGGCTGCGTAAACATTTTTGAAAAAATGCGAGGTTAGCGCAGATTCAGTTTAAATAGGATGGCATTAATTCAATTTTGGTCTATTTTAGCTCCTGCAACGATACATAATGTCAGTAGAGGATATAAGAAATCAACTATTTGGGTCATACATATGAGTTTCTCTTGAGGTTTGAGTTGATCTTGATGCGCACTATTAGTAGTACATTTGATTCTTACTGTGTTGTAGCTCGCAAGGTATTTGACAAGCCTAAACTCAGATTATAACCTTGCATCTTGTGAAATAAGTAAACAAATGGAAAACTGGAAGTGTGAAGGAATCAGGAGATTTTGGTAAATTTCGACGGAATTATGAAATAAAAAAAAATAGTTTTTTTTTTTTTTTTTTTTTTTTTTTTAAGTATTACGCCCCGAGCAAAGCGTGAAGCCACTAGGATGCAGGGGGTTGCAGAAGATAGATAAAAAGAGCAGATAGGAGTGATTGAAGAAAAGATGAAGAGAGGGATAGTGGGTAGATCAAGATAACTGGAGGTTGACATTACATTTGAATAGTTGGAGGTTATAACTCTCAGGGAAACAGTAATTAAGAAGGGTCTTCCACAGGCGAGAGGTGCGAGGTATGAAGCTATTAAAGTAGAAGAGACGGCTACATTTAAAAGTTTCTACAGTGTAAGAATGAGAGCGGAATGCCAGCCTCGTAGCGCGCTTGAATTCATGGAGTCTGGGAACCAGTGAAAGCAGCTCATCGGGGCAATTACCATGAAAGTATTTGTAGAAAAGACAGAGAGAGGCGACGGCGCGTCTGTGAGAGAGTGACTGTAGACGAGACGCTAGATCAGGGCCAATTATATTACATATCCGTCTCTGGATCTTGTCAAGAACTCCGAGGTAAACAGAAGGTGCCCCAGACCATATATGGCAGCAATACTCCATGCAAGGGTGAATGGTTGATTGAAAAATTTATAAAAATCCATGACATAAGGAAGTGAATAAGAATAAAAAGTAATTAAGAATGAAAGTCAAAGTAGATCAGGAATAAAAGACAGAAAATTAATCAGATAAAGAAAATGAAGATTGAATTAGTGAAATTAAATTGGTTGTCGTGCGTATCGAGAAACTGATGTTTTCAGGGAAAATGCCAAAAAATAAAGTTTTGAGTTTTTTTCTTCTTCAATAACCAAAAAGAAACAAACAAGCAAATGAAGGAAGAAAAATGAAAGACAGAAAGAAATCCCCTTTGTTTAAAGTTCAACAAGAAATTATTGTTTACTGAATTTTTAAATATTTGGATGTGGCTCGTACTTTCTGTAGTTAATTAAGGTGAGAAGAACAACAATAAAAAAGAACAAATTGTTTTCTACTAATGAACGAAATTGGCATAAAAATAACGAAATATTTGACTCCTGGGTTAATTAACATCGCATGCGTTTGCACCAAAATATGTCTTCTCAGCAAAATAATTTCTATACCTCTTTCTCTTTAATTTGTTTTGCAGAAACCTTGACGCATGCGCACACAAACGGACAGGCGATAATATTTTGTTGAGAATTAACAACCCCGAGCACAAGCAAACAAACCTGTTTGCACATCAGCCATGAAGAATTACTTCCCTTTTTTTTCATTCATTAGGCTGCGTTTTTTTTTGTTTTTTTTTCCCTTAATGTCCCGAGGTTAGAAAAATCAAATAATATGTTCTTAACAGTCTTTGTTTCAGTCTCATTAATGCTTTTTAAGTTATGAAAAAGAAAGAAAGTAATAAAAAGATGCAGAAGTGTAATGACGAATAGGACTACATGATTATTACTTGAGACCAGATCTATAAAATATCCAACGAATTAGAAAGTAGCACTGTAATGTTCTTCGACGGAACAACTTCCGAAATTCGGAACCAAAGAAAAATGCTAGATTTGTGGCAAATCTCATCGTTTTACAGCTGAAATGGATAGATGTAACCTTAATTTCTACGCTAATAGATTTTCTTGCCCGTCTCGCTTGTGGAATTCAATTTCGGCTACTTGCTTGCTAGTCACGTTTGACGGTCAGAAAATTAAATGCCATGTCAGTCGATATTTTCTGTCTTTTCTCGTATTATACTTGCTCCTTAATAATGTTTTCTTTTTCTTACATACTTTCACACTTAGTACCCACTGTGCCTTAGTGGTTTTACTGCCTTGCATGGGGTGAAATGATTAAAAAAATATAAGTTCTTACATAAGTTAAAAAAATCTTTCAATATCTAGTTTATTTGGCCATCATCGATAAGTTATCAAATGTCTCTCACATTATTATGCAGCGCCGTTAAAAAAAAAAATACTCAAAAAGAAGTTTTCAATCGACCAGATTAAAACAGTGGAAACAATTCAGAGAAATTATTTACGGTTCAAAATTAAAAATAAAATTGTTTGGTGAAGTTGTAAAATACGCCCTAACACCGGAAATAATAATTTTGATTTCAATTTTGTTCATATTTTTATTGTTATAACGAATCTATATAGTGTACCTCGAGGCGGAATAATGACTAGCAAATCTGTCTTTCTTGAACACTTACAAGTGAGTTCGATACTCATTTTGTGTCCCCTATATTCGGCCTTGTGCCGCTATTAAGCTATGCTTGGAATATCAATATAAGGAATCTATATTACAAATATCAAAAGAATAATTAGTGAATTTTATAAATTTTAAAAGGTATTAATTTTGTATGTAAATTAATTTAAATTTAATCTCATTACAGAATCCCAAACAAGTATGCTCATAAGATATGAGTTATTAAAATGTTATTTTTTCTCATAATTGAAACACATAATCTATATTTTCATATATTGCTATCGATTATGTAAACCAGATTGACGATTTAATGATTTTTTTCTTACATTTTAAGAAAAAGCTTCATATCAGCAAAAGTTATTTTATTCTGGCTAAATCCGGAGAGCAAATTACAATATATTTATACAGTAAACGCGGCATATCAGCAAACGTTATTCTGTTCTAGATTACGTCTGTACAGCAAATTAAAATATATTTATACAGTAAAAACCACATATCAGCAAACGTTATTTTGTTCTAGCTTACGTCCGGATAGAAAATTACAATATATTTATAAAGTAAACGCGGCATATCAGCAAACGTTATTTTGTTCTAGATTACGTCCGTACACCAAATTACAATATATTTATACCGTAAGCGCGACATATCAGCAAAGCTTATTTTGTTCTAGCTTACATCAGTAGAGCAAATTACAATATATTTATACTGTAAAAACGACATATCAGCAAACGTTATTTAGTTCTAGCTTACGTCCGGAGAGCAAATTACAATATATTTTTATATATTAAACGCGACATATCAGCAAACGGTATATTGTTCTAACTTAACTCCGGAGAGCAAATTGCAATATATTTATACAGTAAACGCGGCATATCAGCAAACGTTATTTTGTTCTAGCATACGTCCGTACAGCAAATTACAATATATTTATACAGTGAACGCGACATATCAGTAAACGATATTTTGTTCTGGTTTACGTCCGGAGAGCAAATTACAATATATTTATACAGTAAAAACGACATATCATCAAACGTTATTTTGTTCTATCATGCGTCCGGAGATCAAATTACAATATATTTTTATACAGTAAACGTGACATATCAGCAAATGTTATTTTGTTGTAGCTTACGTCCGTACAGCAAAATACAATATATTTATACAGTAAGCGCGACATATAAGCAAACGTTATTTTGTTCTAGCTTACGTCCGGAGAGCAAATTACAATATTTTTATACAGTAAACGCGACATATCAGCAAACGTTATATTGTTCTAGCTTACGTCCGGAGAGCAAATTACAATATATTTATACAGTAAACGCGGGATATCAGCAAACGTTATTTTGTTCTAGCTTACGTCTGTACAGCAAATTACAATATATTTATCCATAAACACGACATATCAGCAAACGTTATTTTCTTCTAGCTTACGTCCGGAGAGCAAATTACAATATATTTATACAGTAAACTGGGCAGCCTATTACGTTTCCTAAGAGCTAATAATTATGTTTTTTGATATATAGTGATGCGAAAGACAAAAGTTTTAAAATAATAATTACGATTTGTTGCAGTTTCTATTGTACACGTCAAACAACACTTTTTCATCCATCTAAAGAGTAATTAAATAACAAGATGTATTCGATTACGTTTCTAGAAGCCGATCTCATGAAAAGATTGCAGCGTTATAGACAGAGCAAGCTTAGAGTTATCCTGAGGGACCGGAGGTTACGACGTTTGCAAGAGCCTCTACACTTCCCATACACTCATGGCAACGAGGAATTTGATATCAACACTTCAAATCGATATTGGTCACAGTAACAATGGACATTTCTCACTTCGAACTTATTGTATCCTTCGTATTTTTATATATTCCATATATGTTAGATTTGCACTTCAAAAACTTGTATTTTGATATTTTATCTCTTCATTCTCTATCGTTCTCCTTTCTCTCGATAGTATTTCCGATAATACAGACAAGGCCATCTCTCTACATCCGTTTGCAGACATATTCGTGTTCGGTGACTTTAACGACCACCATATCATATAGCTTAAACACTCTATAACTGGCCTCAATGACAAAGTTAACCTTGCCGTTGAGCACGAAATGGACCTTCACTCTGTGGTTGAATATAACATGAAATGGTTTGGAAACTTTAATGCCTCCAAAAACAAAACTGCGCTAATTTATCCACTATAGAGAGATCACCCTGCCTCTTATCAACATGGTTGATACTCAACCTCTCTAGAACATCTCTCTGCGCCTTCTAGGCCTGAGGTTTCCACTGACCTGAAGTAGAACAACTACATTGAATCAATAGCTACATATATCAGAACGAAATTTGTTTCTCTGTGTCGCGCCAGAAGGTTTATCTCGTCTGAGTCGATCCTTCAAATCTATAAATCTACCATTTGTCCTTGCAGAGAATACTGTTGCCATATATGATCCGGTGCCCTTGCCGTTCATCTTGAGGTTCCAGAAAATATTCAAAGACTGATATGCAATGTTATAGGTCCTTACTTGGCATTACGACTCCAGGCACTTTCTCGAAGACTTGATGTGGATTCTCTCTGTTTTTCTACAAATATTTTCATGGTAACAGCTTTATTTTCACATTTGCCCCGACTGCATGAATTTAAGCGTTCTACTAGGTTGGCATCTCTGTCCCACCCTTTTACTACCGAAACAATTGAATATAACCGCCGCTTCTACTCGAAAAGATTCTTATCTCACAACTCCCAGACATTGGAACTTCCTTCCTCTTATTGCTTCCATTACAACTATAATCTTCAAAAATTTAAATGTAATGTCAATCGACATCATCTGATGGTTTGGTCTTGATCCCTGTACTTCTCTTTATCCTTTCCGCAAACAACCCTCTTAACTCTTACTTTCAGTCTCTGTAAGCCTCCTGCGTGATAGTGATACTCCCGCCTTGCTTGGGATGAAATGCTTAAAAAATCTTCAAAGATTTATTAAAATCTGCAGGAATTGTCATGTCAATATGAAAGCACATTTTGTTTTTGTAGTCTTTCATTACGATGTCTGGTCGATTAGATTTGCTTGTTCTCTTTGTTCGTATTGTAAAGTCGCATTAAATTGTTACATGTCCTAACTTTTAACCGGATCTAAGTCTTGTTGTTGTTGTTTCTTCTTCTTCTTTTTTTTTTCTTCTTCTTCTTCTTCTATGGCCTATGGAATTAAAATTTTGGTTAAGTCTTTCAGTACTTGGATCCATTTATTATTTAATTTATTTTATTATTAATTCGATTTAACATATGGTCGATTTATATTTAAATTTATTCGAATTTAATTTATTAATTAAAAAGAAAGTAAATCAATTAATTCGAAAGGAAAAACGTAAATTAAAAAAAAATAAAATATTGGCTGTCGGAAATCGTAAAAAGTAAGGGCAAGAAATCGGTGCATGTGTATTAGTTAAAACCTATGCAGGTGTTAAAGGATAAAAGAAGGAATACCAAACAAATAAACGCCAACATTTGAAGGGTTTAATTGTTTAAATACGACGCCCTATTAATTTAGTTTATTTAATTAAACATTAGCTTAATTCTTAAGTCAGCATAATCTATCCTCTTATATTGGTACTGCCACGGAACTGAAAAAAAAGAAAAACAACTTTTAAATAATTTAAATACATTATTTGAAATTAAATTTCGTTTTCTGTTGTGAATGATAATGGCTTAAATCTAATCAGAATTGAAAGAAAAATCAATTTCCGTATATAAATAAACTCTGAAAGCATTTTTAAAATATTGACACATTTTGTCGTCACTTATTGACTTATCTCATCAAGCCGCCATTATATACCATAACTATAAAGAACAAATCTAAAATTATCATTAAAATCCAATAGTTGTCCTAAAGATATTTTTCAGTGTCTATTAGTAAATTTAAGAATTAACTGAAACTTTTAAAAGCATTACGTACCTTTTGCTTAAAACAAAATGAAAGTAACGGTTAATTTACACACATTAGACCATGAGGTCAAAAGACATTAAAATATTGTAATTCTGCTCGAAAAAGCGCGTGAAAAAATCGAAATAAAACTAAAGAAATACATACGACAGACAGTGTAATAATTAAGAATATGTTATTTATGTTTAACAATAAATTTTCTTTAACCAAATGTTTAAGAATATATATTTTTATTATATAAAATTATATTCAACTTATTAGTTTAATTTACTATTTCCTTCCGCTGGTGCTGTTAGGTGTTGCAGGGAGACACAGTCGTTGTCATCGGTAAGGCGAGTGGCCTGAAGGAGAGATATCTTGTAGGCTCTGAGAGTGTCTGCCACTGAGCCACTCCAGCCTCGTTTTGGTCTACCTCTCGCTCTCCAGCCAGAGTACTTGAGGCTAGATGTTCGTAGGACTGGTTGCTTGATAGGCATATGAGTGAGCTACCCGAACAAAAACTCTTGGGAGGAAACTGATCCCTTGTGAGATGAAATGCCTGAGGAAAGCAGTGAACAAGAGCAAGCGTAAGACAATATCAGGAATGAGACAAGAAGAGATACGGTAGGAGCAATACCAATTATACAACACGTGGTTCGACACCTCACTCTATCTACCATTCAACTTATTATAATGAATAAATTTAAAGTCATTAAGGTGCTACGAAACCAAACATTTAATTTGTTAGATTAATATGAAAAAAGAAACATATTCCAAAAGTATTTTAAAAAAATACACTAAGTTTTTATTTTAGGTGAATGAAATTGTTTTGACGTAATTCTGAAAAAAATACTTGGTGGCGAGGAGGTCACATTATTCAGGGAAAAATGAGTTGTTATGAATAATCAAGAGTAGTTTCCCCTTGTTTTGTTACTCTCCTCTTTGCGAGAGATATTTCTGTTTATTGGGAATATAAAAGAACATTATATGCGAATATTGTATTCTCAGTTGAGTAAAGCTTTCTTAAAGGAAACACCTGTCTACATTTCTCATTACGGATGTTTCGTTTTTATAATAATAAAAACTTAAAATAACAACTTACGTTTAGTTACTGACGTAAGAATTGTTTATTCTTGTATACAAGAATCTGGAATTACATTGCGGAAAAGATATCCATGCCCCCCAAAAATAATAGACACCTAGAGATAAATTGGACAAACAGTGCTTTCAAGAAAAAAAAATAAAAACTTACCGAACGGGAGATACTTATATTGCAAACAGAACAGACGCATACACTCCGGAAGTACCAGATAGAAATATACCATTGGTCAATTTTACGCATTTTAGGTACTCGAATAGAACAATTCCGGGGTTATTTCACAAAGAAAACCTTCATTTAAGACTCTAAAACTACATACATTTTCTATGTATAATATATTATAGTATTTATCTATCTGTCTTATATTTATATATATATATATATATATATATATATATATATATATATATATATATATATATATATATATATAATAAAAAGTATTAAACACTAATATTCCATAGTCATAATGTATTCCACTGGAATCGTAAATATATATATATATATATATATATATATATATATATATATATATATATATATGTATAAATTGAAGTCAATACTCAGAGGCGACAGGATGTTTCTTTCATAATGGACGCAACCGTCCGGCCGGATGACGATTACGTCTAGCATGAAACAGCCTCTGAGTGCTGATTTCAATCTTCACTTTATATTTATATTTACATGGCTTCTGTCTCTGATATTGAGCACTTTATCCCCAAAATATAGCACACCTTAAAACTATATTTCTATATATATAGTATCTATCTATCTATCTATCTATCTATATATATATATATATATATATATATATATATATATATATATATATATATATATATATATGTATAGTATCATTTATCTATATATAGTATAGTATATATACATATATACACATATATATATATATATATATATATATATATATATATATATTTATATAACATAGTATAGTATCTACTTAGTTTAACTTTTCGAGTGTCCCATAAAAATGTCTTTTTTGTGTCTTTATTCATATAAAGTTGGGCGTTAATGGGTAATCCAGAACCCTAACCGTACGAAATAGTGAATAGGCGGACCTCTGTATAAATTTAGACTGGAAATATGCTTACTATCCTCTGTATAAACGACCTTAATTCTTACTGAACAATTTGCATGGCAAATTACAGTTTAATTAAACCTCATCAATTCCGATACTGATTAAATCCGCATTTGAAGTTAAAAATGTTATAAAGAATTGTTTTCTAAAGGTTTTTCTCAATTCAATAATTAAATTTAATTGTCATTAATTTTTATTTATTTTTTTAAAATTTAAGCTATATATTTGAATGTATTTATTATTTTATTTAATTTATAATGAATTCTTTTAAAAATTTGGTCGGTTCATATTGGAATTCATTCTTATTTAATTTATTGGTTAGTGCTGTACTACCTTTCATCTTTTTCAGCATGAAGATTGACAGTGTAAGTTTTCCCTCGAATTCCGAAACAGTATGTTCTGCTACCAGATGTGTGAGATATCTTTGCACCAAATTAGACAAAGTAATATCCACTGTTAGAGTTACGATTTTTTTCCATAAATTTGACGCAAAAATAGTATTTCAAATATAATTTATATGTACATGCATGTTCATGATTAACTGAAATTTAATTAGCAATTCCGACAGACATTATTACAGAATTTACCTGTACAAAGTTTGATGATAAAATATTGAGATTGTTGATATGACAAAGGCGTTATTGTAGTGTAAAGCCGATAGTCGCAGAGTGACCATGATCTCTATATCGTATGCATACAAAGTTATAGCGTTCTCTGTATTTTGTAACAGTGCTTAGTGATATAAAACGAAACTCCGGCTCTGAGCTTTCAATTTTGGAAAACCCAAGACTCGCTGTTTACCGTTCGAGGAGTATGTCATCGCCTGACACACAGTAGATGAATGTGTCCCGTTTGAATCTGGAGTCTGAAACATGGCTTCTCCAGATACAGAAATATCTCCATACTATTTTCAAGACCCTTCTTATTTTGCTTTCCTTAAAATCTGTTCCTTTGTAGATATATGTGATATTATTTGCGACGTGTAACACACACACACACATAGTTTTTTATATATATATATATATATATATATATATATATATATATATATATATATATATATATATATAGATTGATACTATTGTCACGAGTAGACGAGAGGTTCCTCAGACTGCATTTGTAACTCTTACTTCACCAGAAGTTATCAGCGATTTTGTTAATGTTCCTTGTCTATGCAATTTTCATCATACCCACGGTTCCAATGATTATAGGTATTTTCAGGCCGCACATTCTTTAAATTTCAATTTCAATAATCTCGTATTTTTTTCATATTCTATAAAATATGCATTTAGGAAGGCATTGTTATCGTTGTCTTCAATCTCTATATCTGGTCGATTAGCATCCTGTAAAATTTTATCGAACAGATAAAGTGATTAAATAAGGCAAAGATTAAATTACTTTCCCAGGAAAGAGTTTTGCTATCAGATAAAATTATAACTGTTAAAGATATGAAGAAACAAGTTTATTTCAAGATCTCTGAAGTGAAAAAAAGTCTCACGTTAAAACTAAACTTTTACTTATAATAACTGGACATATGAAAGCGATCATGAAAGATAAAGAGAGGTATATAAAGAAACACCTTGCTAGACAGTTTTTACAAGAGATATAAACGCATTGTTAACCTACTCAAGAGAGCATTATTGAGCAGTAAGCGTTCTCAAAGCAAATTTGTGGCTTTCACAACACAAAGAAAGAAAATCACTTGTAACGCGTCAGGAAAATAACTCACGAATGCCGTAGCGAAAACTGCCCGAATTTTCCTTCCCCGAGTCGAAAACATCAACTGCTTTTATCGGCAGAACCTATTTTTTCCATTCGTCGACAGCCGGGATAGGATGTTCCGTAATTTGCATATTAATATACTCTTATAGCGATTCCTGCGACGGACTTGTTTCTTTTTCGTCACAGAATACACGCGACGCGCTGTCGCTTGGGTTGACGAGATAAGTCGCTATAAGAGTTTTGCTGACTACTTTTTGGCAATCCCTCCCCAGCAGATCGCACACAAAACACGAACTTTTTTTCCGGGGTACTTGATTATCTCGTTCACTACACTCCCCCCTGTCACATAAGTGACACTCATGGGCGGGCCTCTTTATTCTTAAGCTTCTCCGGAGCGGGACGACTGTTGGAGGAGATTGTGTGTTATATTCTGAGGTTTCTTCTGATCTGACAACCTCATGCGCAATGTCTTCATCATCTGAAGAATGTTCTGAAGATTCTTCTTCTGAGGATTCTTCTGGTCTGACAACCTCACGCACAGAGTCTTCACCATCTGAAGATGTGCTAGCCCTACCTCCGATGGTAATTATTTGTTCACTTTCTGAGCACTCACTGCTTGTGTCACTTGTTGACGTATCTGTACCTACATAGTGACGCAAGTCCTTTATGTGTCTTGGTATGCCATCAACCACCACAGAACGCGAGTTACTTAGTCCAGTGACATGCCCTACCCGGTACCGGGTTGTACACCGGCTATGTGGAGATTTCACCCACACGCGATCGCCCAAGTCATACGGCGCTCGTTCGTTTATCCGTTCAGTTGATCGCGTTGCGTCAATGCCTCGTAGCCGACTTTGTACTGATAAATCATGTTGGCTGGCGCAGTTGAGGGCGATACATTATTGCCTCTCGGAGTAACATTGTACCAATACACCGCCTCCATTATGGAACACTGCTTCCTAGCAGCGATTCTTTTGATGCTCCGATGACATCGCTCGATTATGCCATTCCCTGATGGGACATACGCGCAGCGAAATCTGAGGTGTACTCCCCACGAAGCCACAAAATCTTTGAATAGTCCACTGCGGAATGCAGTGTCGTTGTCAGTGAGGAGTTCCGTCGGAGGTCCACGTTCAAAGAACAATGACCCCAAGTGGTCAATGACGCTTGCGGAATCCTGTCGACGCAGACGCCGCCAAATAGTGAACCGGGTTGGGCCACAATCAATCAGGGTTAAATAGTGATGTCCGTTATAATGGGTGATGTCCATTCCAACACGGTGCCACACCTTGCTTACACTCACTTGTCCTTTTTGCCATTGCACAGGTGCTGGGTCGATGGACTGACACTCCCTTGCATCCTCTGACCACTGCCCTGACAGCAGCTTTGGATACGGAGGATAAATCTGCCTCACGAAATATAAGGTCCGTTTACACCGGGATGTCCACTTTGGCAATGCACAGATTTTAGTAAATCTGAGTTATAGTTGCTCGTTGATGTTACACAGACATGTTCTACCGGCTCTACCTCTTTCTTAATAGCGTCAAGCCATTTTTGGGGTACCCTTGTTAAAGTATCGGCCTTGTTCTGCTGTGATCTGACCAGCTGTATGTCTACGGATAAGTGGTATTCACTTAACAACTTTCCCAGTGTGTCTAGCCTCCTTCGAATGAGCATCTCGCTCGCAGCCTTTGTACGTATCCTAGCCTTCCCCGTAAGAGTGTCTGATATCCACTTATACACGCATGCGGAATCCGTGAATAAATACAATACCTTTGCATTCCATTGAAGGGCCGCGGTGACTCCCCTGAAAACGGCGTCTAATTCTGACAGGTTGATATGTTGCGTATCCTTCTCGGGACGAAACCAACACGCATCTTCCACGACAGTGTCACCTACTTCAAGAGACACTCCTGTTGCAAGGGAGCTCGCGTCGACCCAGACGTTAAATTCACATCCGTCAACGCACCATTTACCACGTTCGGGGTCGTCTTGACGCACCCTAGTAATGACTTCCGCTATCATGTGTCTAAGGGGAGCATCATTTGTTGTGTCATCCCAGCCGGAAATGACAGCAGTCACCCTACGTTTAATAAATGCAGTTGCAATGCGGATCCACCCGCCCACGGGAAAATGTCCCACCAGCTTTCCACATAACGAAAACACGCTGCGTCGGGTCATGTGTTTGGGAATGTCCGGGAGCTCTCTTCCACGTTTCCAGTAAAGCATGTTGTGCTCCCCCCAGACCTGCAAGCCGAGCACCCGAGCACCATCCTCCAGTCGTTCTGGGTTTTTACATTCGAGCCCAAAGTCAGCAAGATGCTTTCTCACCTGTGAAGCGGGTACTAAGGTTTCGTTGATGTAGATGTCAATGTAGGCTGACGGCGCTTGACGAATTGTCTCATCCTGGGATAGCACAGCATCCACGATGGCTTTCATGATGGCTGGCGCCACACTGAGTCCGAATCCCATTCGGGTTAAGCAGTACCTCGTCCCATTAAGGATTACCGTCTGAAATGGCCACAGTGACCGGTGCACGCGTACCTGCAAGTAGGCCTTTCGAAGGTCAGTCACAGAGACATTGGATCCCTTCGTTCGCCATTATCTCAATTTTTGTACACACACATCAGCATGAGCTGTGTATGTGTCTACATGTTCGTTCAGTTCTCTATAATCTAGTACAGGCCGCACCTTTCCTTTTTTCTTTTGTACCACGGCCATCAACGGGATGAGGCCTCTTGGAGGACCAAGCTCTTCCTCGGGATACGGAGTCAGCCATCCGTTATCCAGCCACACCTGCAATTCGCGCTGGTATTCTTCCTTGACGCGTTCGGGCACCGAATATTCTGACACTCGCTTCTGGAGCTTTTCTGGTGGGTTATTTTCCGACCATTTCCAAAATGCTGTCCATGTCTTCGTCCTTTGGTCGAACTCTGCGCTAAAGTCGGGTTCGTTGATCTTCAAAGTAGCACAGATGGGCGGATCAGAAAACTTGACTTCGCCTGCCTCTGTAATGCGTACGCCGCCCAGCCCCTTAATAATGTCCATCCCAAGGAGCAGATCGAAACCTAATAACGCGCTGTCCACGACCAACACACTGACTGTGACAGGGTCACCGTTGTTAATACTGAGTTTGATGTTTCCAACTCCCCGGTTTCTGAGAGCCTTTCCATCAGCCGTTAGTACGTCCATCTTTTGTCTGCTCCACTGTCGGCATATCGAACCGTTGGTGAGTGACCGAGAGCAGCCCGAATCTATTAACGCGGTACGCGTTATTCCATTGATGCCTACCTTAATCACAGGGAGCGCCACTTTCATGCTCGGTGCGGGGAAGAGACCGGCGCTGACGTCGCGTCCCCCATTCCATTTCCCGGGCACTTAGAGGCAATATGACCTACTTTCTGACATTGAAAGCATCGTAGATTTTCGCGCCGACCCGCTGCGCATTTCTTCGCGTTGATAGCGGCAGTCTCTGACAAAATGATTTGGCCCAGAGCACCGATAGCAGGTGGCAACGCCATGGTGACGAATGGCTGGGGTCGGACCTTCTTTGATTTCAGTTGGTTGAATAACTGTGGTTCATCAGCCTCTTTTTCGTCGATCATGACAGCACGGGCTCTGGTCAACAATTGATTGAGCGTCAGGTCTTCCATTCTGGATGATGCGCGGAGTATCTGCTTAACATAACTGGGCAATCCAGAAACGAAGGCACATGTCATCCATTCTTCAGGAAGCGGTGCGATTGGAACGGCGAGCTTCTTTAATTCTGCCAAATATACGTCTACTGTCTCGCCAGGTCGCAGACGCCGTGCCTGGAATTGGTCACGGTTAGTAGAGCGTGCTTTATTTGCTCTATGTCACCTTTCTGTTCTTTACTCAGCTGCCTATACACAGCAAGGGCACCGCCATTCAATCGCAGAGGAAGAATCCGATCAATCTTCGATATCTCGCATAATTCGCAGACCAGTTCCACCTTTTCGATCCATTGAACCACAGACTGTCCACTAGTATCACCACTGAATTCGGGGATCAGTGATTACGTAATGCAGAAGATTAATATCCAAAGACGATTGACGATCTTACATCTGCTGGTCCCTCAGTGTAAGTAACCACTGAATAGTGGGCCAATAACTTGCACTGTAATATATGCCACTTTTACGGGAAAATGCATGAAACTGGTATAAGCATCACCCAAACCCGGTTACAGAGATATGACCTGCAACAACTTTATGGGACTTACACAGACAGAACCATCAAGGGTAAATCAAATCTAATTGCTCCCAGAAACAAAATGTCACTTCTTATTGACACCTGCAGTTTATAATGTATGTACCAAACATGCTGAGGTATACAAACCCCCTACCAACGGTTACGTAGTGCAGAAGATTAATATCCAGAGACTATTAAACATCTTGTATCTGCTGGTTTCACTGCAAGTAACCACTGAATAGTGGGCCAATATCTTGCACTATAAAGTATGTCACTTTTACGGGAAAAATGCATGAAACTGTTATAAACATCATCAAACCCCGGTTACACATATTGGACCTGTAACAACTTTATGGGACTTTACAATACACACAGATAGAACCATCAAGGCTAAATGAAAGCTAATTGCTCACAGAAAAAATGTCACTTCTTATTGACATGGCGGCCCTGCAGTTTATAATCTATGTTAGAGATCTTTAAAAAAAAACTATTAAATTACAAGGATCTTGAAGTAGAAGTCTCAAAAGTGTGGTACGTGAGGACATCAACAATTCCTGTTATAATTGAAATGAGAAAGATTTAGATAGACACATGAAGGGGTCCCTGATAGTGCAAACGTGAGAAAATAAATTATAATTACACTCACATGTACAGCTCACACCTTACGAATCCATTTTCCTATATAAAATGTGTGATCTTAGTTTTGTTTTTTGTTTTTCCATGTTGCAATTTCTGACCTTAGGTCTCTGTGATCCGGGAAGAAATGGGCATAAACCAGAAATCAAAGGAAATTAAATAATAATATTAATAATAATAATAATAAGAAGAAGAAGAAGAAGAAAAAGAACAACAACAACAATATCCAAATAGAGGGCATCGAAGGTAACACCAAAACACAAATCACTGTCGTTGACAAAAACAAAGAAATTCTTCATTTCGGATGTGGCTCCTTCTGTCGAACATAATATCAATGTCAAATTAACAGTCAACCTTAAAAAGGGCACCGGCCTTGGGCGTAATATGTGATGCTTAGGCAATTATTATCCCACTTATCATTGCAGGATTTGGGTTACCACCTAAATTATTCTCCGTCATGGTGAAAATCTTAATAATTCTTGTATCTCAATGTCTACGTTTCTTGACACTGTCAATTACCTGAGTATTTGAGATCGTACGACTTAATGGAGCTATTGAAAGTTCTAAGATTAAAAAAAATAATTCCTATTCTAATATTAACTGATTAGAGGTGTTGATATATATACATTTTATCTTTGTGAAATAATATTGGTTTCTTTGTCAGTTACATCGCCTGAAACAGTTGGTCAGATGCACTGTACAGCATTTTACATGAGCAAGTCTTGTGAGGAATCCCATTCTCGAGTGTGTTTTTTTTTTTATTAAGAAATTCGAAGGATAAAGCAGCCAGCGCAACATGGAAGTCATAAGTTGAGACAGGGAGTCGTTATTGTTCTTGTTGAAACTTGACTAATACATGGAATAATAATACAACACAAAATGTACTTAGAACAAAATGTATTGAAACAAGAAAGTGTACACAATATTTACATATAGTCTTTTGTATATTCTTGGGAAGACCGTTCCTGGAGAATGTGTTGACTTAGTCGCAGTCGGGCAGAGTCTCTGGATTGAATCTCTTGATTCCTCCCCTCGTCTTCCCGGTACCAACCATATTTATATGGTCGGTACTCCACTATGCAAATTAGGTGGATCCTACCAAAACAGTTCTGCTTCTAATTCTCCTCCTCTGCGCCGCAATGGTTCAGGACGTGGGCGACCATGGATCCCACGGTTTACTTACTTTGTAGCCCCTAGTAGAGATAGTCTTCTCGCTATATTTCCTAAACGCAGTTGTGTTAAAAGTATATACAATCTCGTAAGGTACGTTATGCTCATATTTCCACAAACTCTTGATTTCAATATGTCCTGTGAGTGTTAAAATTTCCTAGCCCTTTGTCCACATTATCTGCTTTCGAAATTTTTAATGTCTCTTTTACGTATAAGCACCTTTTTTTTATCTCGCTTAAAGCTTCGACGTTCTTCACATATTCAGTCCATGATATTGACAGAATCATTCTGTAGAAGCAAATATCTGTTGCCTCAAGTGTCTTCTCCATCTGCGATTAGATTATCCAACCTTAAATGCAATATAAAATGAACGATATTACATGAGAGTTCAGGGCTCTTTTCTTTGTTCTTAATAAAAAAAAAGTTTTCTGTTACATATTATTTTGTTTAGCTTCTGGAAGGCGTCTTGCATTATTTCAATGTACCCCTAATTTCGTTGTCCTTTTTCCGTCCTCTTTTAAAAGATTCTCTAGAAATTTTAATTTTTGCAATTTATTTAACAGTATCTGTCTATATTTCTGTGATGAGATATCATGTATATTATTTACATTATTCGGACTATTGTCCTCATTTTATTTTTGCCATATTTATTACAACGTTTCGGCCGTTGTTCGCTCCGACCTTCTTCAGATGATTATAATGACGAACTGAACAATTTATTTTGCTCCCTGGGGTAGACTGTTCTAGTTCCACGTGCCATGTTTAATGGATGTCAGTTATCAGTTATCTCCTGTTAATTTCCCTCTGAAAATTCTCAACTGCCTTAAGCGGATAGTTAGATCCAGTGACAGGACCCAAAGAGTGTGAGTTCAATACCCGGTTAAGGCAATGGAGAACTTTCTTTCTGAAAATGCTTGTAAATCAATTAATAGGGGAATATATCTCGGTAAAATCATTTTTTTTATTCCGAGATCATCCAGTAGGGAGGATCTTTGATTTTTTCTTAACAATATGAATACTAATTAGAATTCTGTGGCTAATAATTAAAATAAAATTTATAGTCTCTATATTTTGCATTTCTAGATAGATAAAACCGAAATGATGATCGCTTCAAAAATAAAAAAAAAATGTTTAAACATTCCAATCAATGAAATTTTGTTCCCCAAAAGTGAAATAATGTTTTTAAGACTAAATGTCAAGACAAACCCGTTTGTATTGTGTTGGTATCTTTGTAAAACATTTTTTTCAGCGGAGATAGATCGGCGATTAATCTTTCTGGAAATGGAAATTTTTCCTCTAAATTTGAAATTTCCCCTATTTTTGGTAATTTTAAAAAAGCGTTGATATTCAGCCCAATTTTTCTTCGAGTTTTTGTAGCCCCTACCCAGGTTGGAAAACTTTGAAGTCGACATGTAGTGCAGAGGAGTGGGGCTCCAATCAAAGTGTTGGTGGTGGAGGAAACCTTAGCGCCAGACTTGCCTAAAGGTATTTGTAAATTGAGTCAAGTTTTATAAACATTTACCACCATATCGTGCAGCTTCATATCTAGCTGTAATGTTAATGTCTGCGTTTCCTTAATATGACTGTTGGACCTCGTGTACATGTATTTTTTTTTGTCTGGCATCTCTCTCACCCAATATATATATATATATATATATATATATATATATATATATATATATATATATAAGAAAGAGGTTGTAGTGGTTCCAACGAGAGAAAAATAGGTATATTAAAAAGAAGACAAGAGAGGTGCCGCAAACGTTTTTGCTTGTAATGGGGATTTATTTAGAAAAAAATATTATTCTTTGTTTTCCATAATTTTACTACACGTGTTTCTGGTCTCGTGACCGTCTTCAGGTAAAAGCGGAGATTTCCACATAGTATTAAAAATAATTAATTTTTTCTTATGTTTTTCAATATTAAATATTTTCGATATGAGACATTTTCTGGTTTTGTGTTAGAATTTCATACAGCCTGACGTACCTTTTAACCGATTCGGCCACAGAGTTGGTTGACAAGGTCGAATTTACTGCTTTTAAACTTCAATCATCCATGAATCTCTTACGTACATTCATATCTGCTCATGGCCTATCAAAAGTAAACAAATTATGTCACACATTATGAAATGGACAAAGTCCGACAATTATTTTAAGACATTTCACGCTCTTATGTTCATGACATTTCATATATATATATATATATATATATATATATATATATATATATATATATATATATATATATATGTTAGAAGATACGTCAAGCTCAACAAATTACAGATTTCAATAAATTCCTTATTCGTTTCGCTGTGATGCGTCATGATTGGTTTCTCTAATCAGACTTTGTGGCATGATCAATGTATTGGACTACTTATATTTCTAATTAAGCGTTTTTTCTTGATATACCGCACCTCTCTCTCTCTCTCTCTCTCTCTCTCTCTCTCTCTCTCTCTAAATAAATAAATAAATCCGACAATTAATAATAATAATAATAATAATAATAATAATAATTATCCTATGGCAGATGTAACGCTATTAATAAATCCGTCAACTAGGTGACCACTGGCAGCAGAGTTCTCGCCAGACCATCCTATTTAACCCTCTTATATCATCAAGTTCGCCTGAACGGAGACGCTATCACGCGAAAGCGAGAGTAGCAACAATAAGGCTCTAAACAATAAAATGAAGAGATTCTCGCTGAATCTCGCCGAAATTACTCGCGTATGACTAGCAACAGTTAATCAGCAGATATGAATCATTAAACAGGGGAAGACAACAATAAAGAAAAGATGAAAAGAAAAGAGAAATAAACATGAAAATACAGGCAATAGATAAGGAAGTGTTGGACGGCTTCCAAATTGGAATGTATTTGGAATCTTTGATTGGAGATCTATTTTTGTTCCAGGTCAACAAAGCCAGAAACAGACCAACAGTACTGGCTCTGTCCTTCCATATTTGGATAACTGTCGGGGTAAGTTTCAAATTTGTATCCTGTCTTACTTTTCTTTTCTTTTTTTCTATATTTTCTTCTTCTATTTGCATTTTATCCCTTCAAGTATGGGCATTGTTCATTTTATAATATTATATAGTAGAATATTTTGAGAGCTTGTTATTTTACACTACTGATCTCTGGTTTAACACCAGAGCGTCCTCAACAAATACTTAATCTTGCAGATCGTTTTTTTTAATACTCACTACAGTATTTACTTGCATTAATTTATCATCTTTGTATTCGGTTTGGATATCATTTAAAATGCTTTCCCATAATCTATAAAAGATATTTATATATCCTTATGTATTTGTATTACTATTCCTGGTTACATTCTGGGCATTCGTTGTTCCAGTGTAAAGAAAGATCATTTTCTTGTACTATTTCCGGCTTGGATTCTTGTGATACATTTTGTTATGTAAATCATTACGTTGACACAAGTCTTATAACTAATTTGATGCAGCTATAGTCTGATCCGTTTTTGTTAGCGTTGAATCTTAGTTGATGGAAATGTCTTCTTTGTAGTTTCATTACATAGCTTTCACGGCTACATCCTCCGCGTATTACGATACACAACCAAGTACCACGGCGTTGCGTCTACTGTCTGTCTTCTTCTGGCTTATCAGCAATTCCTCAGGCACCAACGCTGCAGTTAATTGAAAGTCGGTTCATCTCCTCTGTTTCTTATCACTCGCTCTGTTTCAAATAGGGAGCAAAATAGGGATATTTTCTTAGAGGAAGTAAGAGGGAGAAAGAACGAATCTCAACAGGTCGGCGTGCTTCGTAACGTCAAATGTTTGCCTCACGTAATTTGCTGATGCGGAGACACATGCTAACCCTTTCAGTGTCCCTATCGTACTGTTCTCGTTCTTTATTTCGATCTTATATTGAAACTTAGATAAAAAAAAAAACTAATGACGTAGTTAACAACCAGCCCTCAACCCAAGTTCTGAACAGTATTCTAGGGTTTGCCAATTGAGTCTTTCCTACGCATTTTATAACAGCTCTTTTAGCAAAGAGAAGGTAGAAGAAATAGAGCAATATAACAAGATGCTACCGAAGCGTTTCGAAGAATAATTTATTCTCCAATTTAGACGTCTCTTCGTTATGAGCAATATTATATCCAAGATAATACCGACATTTCACGGACGGAACGGAATGGCTGAAAGGAAAAAGTATTCTAAACAAGCTTTGTTCGAAGCGAGACTTCCAGAATATTAGGACATACACAAAATTATATACACGTGTCCCACTCAGAGAATAATATATCATATATAATTACACAGCAAAGCAACGTGTAAAGAGAAACAAAAGAACGGTCTTACATATAATATGGAGATAAACCTAACCTGGAGAATCCATTTTCAGGACGCTGGGTTCAAACGGGCCGGATTCATCTATGTCCCAAATGAAAACGACACGATATGCATGTAGGTTGCTGGGGGGCAGATTTAGTCTCAGCCTGGGAAAATGAACACTATCTTAACGAACTAAAAATGACTGCCACTTAGTTCATTGTGTGGAGTGACGTTACGACGTGACAACCATTTGACCAACAGGACTTATTTCCACCAAAGGAAGATAAACGCCTTCTGTATCCTTACACAACAAAGATACATAATTTTAGATTAGACTGGTACAAATCTATTGTCGATAGAATTAATTATAGTCATTTCTCTTAGTCTGAGGGCATATGATCCAAGTCGACTGGGATCACATATATGCTATTTATTTTATATTGCATGAATGAAAGGCAACATTGCAATGTTCACATTATTATTTTTTTAAATTATCTCTGAAATTTTATACATTCTTAATTAAAATATTTGTTAGGGGATCTTACCCATAATAACATAATGGACTATTCCATACGTAATAAATACTGCGCCTCAAGAGGAAGCAGGGGGTTCAGTCGGGCGACCGGCTGACCGGCTGATCGGTTGAACTCTCGGCCTTCGGGCGGGGAGGTACCTGAACGAGGCTACGCCGAAGGGCGGAGTCTCTTTCGGGTAGGTAAACCGACCTTGAACCCGTTTATACGGGTTCAAAGGGCATATTTTTGGCCGAGCCCACATTAAACCGGCCTTGTGCCGCAAGATACCCTCGTGGGGGGGGTGACTAAATAGCGTTCAGTTTGAAGCCTGGATTGAGGTCCGTCAGAAGTCCGTCAGAAGTCCGTCAGTCAGTCAGAGCGAGCGAGTCAGTCAGTCGAGTCAGAGGCAGTCCGAAACAGAGTCGCGTTCAGACAATTACTACTAAACCTGATTGTTCGTACTAACACTTTCTATTTCTCTGTATATATTCATGTTGGTAATATATCTGTGTTATTCCATATCCATATTCGAGTTCTTCTTTATTGGTTCTCCCTTGGACTATCCCCGTGGTACAAGGAACCGGACCACAACAATATTCAAAAGCGGTTACATCCTTTCTTTTCTAAGGTTAAGAATTCCGAGTTTTCTTGCTATTTTTTGGTTCCCTGCCAAAACTAGAGCATCCAATCTACCCTGCTATTTTGTCTATAGATTGGAGTGAAAATAGAGAAATTCGTGCTTTTTTCCCAAAGCGACTGTGGCAAAAAGAAAGGAAGTATTCTAAGGCAGATTTTTAATACGGCTTGATGATTCCAAATTCAATTCCAATATCTCTCACACTAGTCGCACATTCGAACATCAAATATACAGGATGTTTCCTACAATGATAACTAATAAAGAAATTTTAATTTATAAGCTATAATAAGAGATTAAATATAAGTAATACTATGTACAAAAAAGTATAAAAATATACATTAATAAAATTAAGTTGCAAGTAAAGGATCCCTCACTACATTCATAAACTCAGCGTTCGTTTTGCTTAATTATTAAATCGAGGGTATCCACTTTTGCACCTAAGCGAAGTATTTTTTAGTTCCGCTTTAGCATATCCAGAAAATCAGCATCACTTGTCGTGAGATTTGAGACCAATCTTAACTGGAACCGTATAAAAATTTGTATTACTTAGCTTAATCGAAGCCAAATAAAATCGTTGAAGCTGAAAACCATGATAACAGGAACGACTCTGTAAAGAACAGAACAACACAAACTTCCTACAATACTCCAAATCTCGGTGATTTAAGAGGTTTTCATTTTTTTCCTAATTACGTTCATTTTATGTTTTCTCTCTCCAAACCGACAAATTTCCATCGTCATTGTTGTTTGAAATATTTAATAAACTCTATGCGATTCTCATTAAAACAAACAAGAAACATTAGAGTTTTGTATCGCTTACGGCAGATATTGGGACTGATTTATGAAAAAAGATTTAAACAACCACCTGATACATTTAAAAATCGATAATTCTCACTCATTGAAAAGTAGGAAAATATGATTTACAATTCGAGAAATTTGAACTAAATTACAAATGCAATGTGATAATCGTTGGCATAGTAGTGAGTTCGATCCCTCCTGTATGACTAATTTGAGGACAGTTTTTTTTCTTTTTCAAAAGATGAATTCAGTTGTTTTCTGGCAGACTTGTTATAAAAGTGAGGGACATAAGAGTGACAGATAAATTCATCGTTAGTTTAGATGATAAATCATTTTATAGTTGCGTGCCTGTTAACAAATTCTTCAAATTAAAACAAAAAATACTAACACAATCAGAAATAGAACCCTCCGTAACAATAGATCAGATTGTCATTACAAATCAATAATATTTAATGATATTTCAGTTTTATGAATATGTTTGGTAAACAACAAATCGGATAAGCAATGGGTTCGCCTTTTAATAAATTTTTAGCATGTCTTCTCTTGGGCTTAAAGTTTTCTTAGCATTTCTTAAATCTGGTCAATTGCAGAAAATATTGGTGATATTCTATTAATATAATAAAATATATATATATATATATATATATATATATATATGAACAAATATAGTCTTAAGATAAATCAAGTGTGTAATAAAAAAGTGAATATAGATTGGTTAGAGGCGACAGTGTTTTAGATTAATCGTCATCCGGCCTGACAATATTTAAGTGCTGACGTCTACTTTTATATATATATATATATATATATATATATATATATATATATATATATATATATACACAGTGAGTATTTCTCTCATAATTCATTTGTTTACTTTTAGCAGTATATTCTTTGTATATATATATATATATATATATATATATATATATATATATAAATATAAAAGGAACATTGAACTCAAAACTCAGAGGTGACAGGCTGCCTGACGATTGCGTCTAGCATGAAACAGCCTGATAACGTTATATCTGGAACCTTTACTCTATAAACTGTAACTCCTTTGATTATATAAAAATATCTTTATGGCAACTCTCACTAACTTAAACAAGGAGACCGCCCAGAAGAGGAGTAGAAATACTAGAAGTCGTCTAGAGGCCAGTTGAAGCCAATTGCGATATTCTTTAATGAATTTTATGTTATAACAATAATATTTTTGTTATTTGGTAAATATATCTGTTAAACTGAGATTCAGTATTATTTTCATTTTTCCGTAATTTAGACGACAATTTATACATCCCACTCCGTATTCAATATATATATATATATATATATATATATATATATATATATATATATATATATGTAAATGCACAAGAAACGTCTTCTAGCCCATACGGATGAACTTTAAAGTTTTGCAACAAATATCCATTTGAAGTAAAATTATCGTTAGTTTTTCTTAAATACTTTAGATGTGTCTTGATAAAGAAAATCAAAAGATGAAAATCCTAGAAAAAGGACAAATATACTTTCATATATATTGAAGCTTAAAATGTAGAAGAAAATATCTGTTTTCTCGGAGGATCCTTGAATGAATATTAAGCCAGATACATTTATTTATCAAGGAAACCCATATATACCAGAAGATATTTTCCTATATATATATATATATATATATATATATATACATATATATATATATATATATATATATATATATATATATATATATATATATATAACCCGGATCAGTTGAGCTCTCTGGGACGAGTGTGGGTTGTAAACAGGGACCGGAGAATTGAGTCAGTCGTTGGGGGTTTCAAAAAATAAATCTAAATCCACTTTATATCCGGGTTTCGGTCCTTTATATCCGGGTTTGGATGACTATTTTTGTTTAGGTGTGGGTTCGTAAACAGTGACTATTATGGGAAGACTTTCGCAGGGACCGCTGGGCGTGTTTCTAAAATAAAACGCTAAAAATCCATCTTAATCCTTAATGGTTTTCCGTCTGACACCAATCTGTCCGGTTTCGGTCCCAGCTAGAGGATAATGGATAACAGCCTGATGAGCTGCGAAACAGTCTGTCTGTGGATGACGTGACGTTATATATATATATATAATATTTGTCGGGACCGAAGAAGAAGTCTCTTAATCCAGGTTTCTCTTATTGATTTTGAAGCCACTTTGGGACCGGATAAAAACTTATATCCGGGTTTTCTTATATCCGGGTCTCTTTATATCTGGGAAAACTGGGAAAACTATTGGGTTACCGCGAAGAAAAGGATAATAAAAAGTAAAGGATTCAAGTTACTTTCTACATATAAAGTTGATGTGATTTGAGATAATGTACTTAAACTTTTATCGCACATATTTATAACCAAACGCTCCTGCTTATAATTATTATGGCGCCGTAGTTAGGAGCTGCGCAGTCCACAGTGGTGATAATTCCTTCCATAAGGTATTTCCGATACACACTATTCCATAAACTTTCATTTCGCGAACATATAAGTATTTCACTGAAAATGTTTCTGGTAAGTCGTAGATCGAACGTTGATGTGATTTTAGCAAACACAGATTATCTGTTAACGCAGAAAGTTAGAGCCAAACACTTCTGGTCATAATAGTTATGGAGCCGTGGTCAGACATTAGGATGAGCACAAGGAGAGCAATTCCTTCCATCAGCTATTCCGGTTTGGCTTCATAACATGAAGGATATCAAATGCATACTGGATATTAGAAATGGAATGTCCCGTCCATTTAACGTGCATTAACATGCCCCATTCAAGATCCAAAGATGTAGGTCTCTTTACTCTGGGCAGCATAGCTTCTGTTAATCCTAACTCAGCAGATGTCCAAATCTAACTAATACAGATGAGGTGCTGCCTTAAAAATTACCGCTTGAATTTGTCAAATCAAATTTAACTGATTTGGGTTTTTTTAAGGCTGAACAACATTTGAAGGTTATTTAAATCCAGAAAATATCAGATTGTAAGAATGTTTTGGAGATAATAAAAATTTACTCATGCAAGTTCGACTAATTAACCTATAGATTTGGGGATAAAATGGATTCATACCTTTCCCAATGGTGTTTTCACGTAAGTTAATATTAGGTTGGTGCAAAAATAATGACGTAATAATGTCGTTTTTTTACCTTAAAAAATACGTCAAAAAACGACATTATTACGTCATTATTTTTGCACCAACCTAATATAACGAACTCGACTGGAATTTGAACACAGCTATCCCATCTTCTATTCTTAGCCGTTATTAATTGATCTATGGATTCATCTACGCTTATAGTACCTGAAGTTTCCAATTCATCAAATCCCGACTTTGCTTAAATTCAATGATTGTAAGAAATCAGCTGTTTAACTATAAGCCAGTTGTTTTGTCAGGTAATATATGCCCCCATTAAGAATATTGATAATAATAATGCTAATAACATATTTATAATGCTCCAGGTTTTGATATTAATTTCAACATCATAATTTAATTCCCAGTATCGCCCATAAATTATTACCCACCTAAAACATATACATAGGATGTTAATTCCCTTCTACGGGAAGCATAGCAAGTTGTTCTATTATCATTTCCAGATTAAAATAATCCAGTCAAAACATATATTAATTATTATTAGGTTGGTGCAAAAATAATGACGTAATAATGTCGTTTTTTGACGTTAAAAAATACGTCAAAAAACGACATTATTACGTCATTATTTTTGCACCAAACTAATATTTATTATCACACTGTGTAGTATTGAATTTTTGCAATAATATCTTAGAAGATAGAGCTATTTAAATACCCACTCCTGCGAAATGGTTTACTAACAGAAATGTCTGATACATTACCGTTCAGTTTTATCATTGCTTGCAATCTCGATGCTAGTGGTAACAAGAGATTTGCACTAACGTTTACTCTTTCTTCTGGGCGTTCAGTGTTTTTATTGTCGATTTAAATGTCTACCACAAAGGCTCAGTTGGATTTAAATCTGGTAACAAGTTAAATGAATCGAACAGATTTAAACTTTCTCTCAATCAGTTATGTGCCATGCGCAATACACCTTTGAGCGACATGTCTTTTTATATTCATGGTTGAGTAGGCAGAAGATATTCCCGCAGAAGTTTGCCGTTTCTTTCTGCGATAGACTGTTTGCCGACCAAGTCTATGGTACCCATTCTGTCCTTCTATTCACTCCTTTTTAACTAGACCAGTCAATTAATTGTCATACGTGATTCACTGTTGAGCGATCATGTCTCTGTCGATTCTGGACTGCCAAGGCGCAAGATTTTACCACAGTAAGATGCCTTTTTCACTCTGCGATAGACTGGTTGCCAAACAAAGTGTATAGGACGTAGTCTGTCCTTCTATTCAAACCTTTCAACTAAATCAGTCAGTTAATCGTCATACGCCATACACGCTTGGATGACCATATCTCTTTCGGTCCATGAATGACAAGGAGCAAGATTTTGCCGTTGCTTTCTGCGATAGACTGGTTGCCAAGCAAGGGTATATACCCAGTCTCTCCTTCTATTCGATACTTTTTAAGGAGAGCAATCAGGTAATCGTCATACGATATACACGCTTGGGCGACCTTGTCACTTTCGGTCAATGACTGACAAGGAGCAAGATTTTCCCGCAGTAGGGTGCCATTTCTTTCTGCGACAGACTGGTTACCAATGAAGGTTATACGGCCCTGTCTGTCCTTCTATTCAATCCTTTTAACGAGAGCAATCAGTTGATTGTCATACGCTATACAGGCTTAGGCGATCATGTCTCTAGATTTATGACTGGTCATGACTGATCGCGCATGATTCCTGAAGTTAAGCAACGTCGATCTTTTTCAGTACCTAGATGGGTGACCGCTTGGGAATAACAGATGCTGTAGGCTTGGATGTGTTTGGATGTGTGATGGCTCATAAATTGTTTTATGAATAGCCGTGTTCCAATTTCAGTTGGCTTTTTTCTTGCTTTCACTTATTTTGGGGATGATATGTAATGACCTATTCTCCCATTCCAGATATGGGTTAATTAGTAACTCTTCTATTAATAAATCAGTATTATCTATATAAAAAACAATTCTTAGAAAGTAATATATATATATATATATATATATATATATATATATATATATATATATATATATATATATATATATATATATAGCCGTTCTTGAAACTCTTCTTTGTTTCTAATTATATTTTTCTGTCTTAATACTTCATTTTGAATTTGGAAGGCTGTGTTTACTATTTCAAACCACCATTTGTTTCCTGCGTCGGATTTGCTGTCATTTGTTAAATCACTTACTTATTTAATTTAGAAATTCTTTTAACTGCTTTTACAAATAAGGTTCATTAAGGACATTAATGTCTTAAAGAAAAATAATTTTAATTAATAATGAATTTTTACAAGAATTGTCTTCATTTATTAAAATGCTCATTATCATAATTTATATAATAAAAATCTCTTAACATTCGGTATTAATTTATGCATTAATCTTGATCAAGATTTTTAAAATAATTTTTATTTTTTTTATGTATGTGAAATATTGCGTAACGTGACACTGTTTGAAAATATGGTCGACCAAACGCGACATTATCAGAAAATATGAGCGATGACTATAGTAAATGTAAAGTCAACATTCCTAAAATTAGATTCCAACATTTTAAATATTACTGAGTACTTAAATATTTTATAAAAAAAGCGCTCACCCGTCATTTTCGTAAATTATCTTTTAACAGATAAAATCTCCGAGGAAAAACAATAAAGTGTTAACATATTTATCAGAACTTGTTAAGTGATCTACTTGTGTCAAGCGTTTAATCAACACTACTGTTTGATTTAAAATCCAGTTCTTTGTTATTTTATACAAAGTAAATATTTTTTTTTCAAATCAGATTAATTATACGCTATATTAGGCACCTCCACTTTTTCGCGGGAAACGGCATAGCGTATCAAAAATGCCACAAACTTAACGTAAATCAAGTTTTATCGTCAAAATGCTTATGTTATATTAAGATGAAAGACCAAAATATTTTTTAATTATTTTTTTAATTTTTTTTATTATTTTCTAACACGTTCGAAATTTTGGTTAAAATCTTCTTTTGTTTACGTCATCGCGGTGCTGTTAAAATAACATTGTTTTTTTTGCGCTTTTTTTTTTCCGTTGAAAACACATTGATTTGGAAATTCTTGTAAAAATCAAGTAATTGTCCGATTTTAATTAAATTTTCAGGACTTATTCACAAATCAATGAAATTATTTATGAAATATTTCTTTCTAGAAAATTTTGGTAAAAAATATTTTTTTTTAAATATGTTACACCCCACTTACTTATTTTCCTGAAATTTCGTTCAAAACCTTTTTATTTCCTGACAATTTTTTTTTTGTTAAAGTAAGAGTCATTAGAGATGGTAAATCACCTATTCTTTTTTTTTCAAATTTGCGCTAATTAACTAAAAATCTGCTCTGAATTGAAAAATAATGAATCCAATAAATCTATGATATTACTTAATTATAAAAGCTTTTAATTGCTTTTGTAAATAAGTAATATTAAGGTCATTATTGCCTGAAGAAATAATTTTTTTCTGATGAATAATTAAATTTTACAAGAATTTTTTCATTTGTTTTACATTTTAATTATAATAATTTATAATAGTTTAAAAATCGTGCAAAATTCTGTATTAGCCTATTTCCTTGTGATAATTAGTAATTAAGTAGAAAAAATTTACGAGTTCAAAATTGCAAAGTATAATAAACATAGTGGTGCTAATTTTTTTTCATATAATTTTTTATGTTGTATTTTTTTTACTTAATACGTTCCGTATTTCCATGTACAGTAGACTGAAATTGCCATTATTATAAAAAGAGTTTTGTCCCTTTCACTAAAGCTAAAAAAAAAGCGTTTACTCAGATTTCTAATAATTTTCATTTATGGTCATCCGTAGTAGCTGTCATCACTCGTCAATCAACACGTAGATCAAGTATTGGATAAAAATAACAGTACCAATCGTTAATAATTGGTTGTATGTTAATTTTTTATGCTAGAAGTAAGTAATATTTCTTTTAAATCACATTAATTTAACATTAACTTTTCTAATTTTACTAAAATAACGTGTCAGAAACTTTTTTAAATATTTTTAAAATCGATAAATTTGTGTTTGTTTACAAATTTCTTAAAATTAAGAAAATGGCGGGAATTACGAAAATATAAAATTCCAAAATTAAATTTGACATTCCAATGTATATAGTTTCTATCTGAAATACACCAGAATTGTTTACTTAATGGAAATAATAAATTTAATGATTAGACTTTCAATTAAAGCTAAAATGAAATCTTCAAGCATGTTTTTTCATTTTTAAAAATTTATTTTAAAGTTAGGTATCGGAAATTTTGCCGAAAAAAGTGGAGGTCCCTACGCTAAATCAGCTAATATACTCTTTTCAGAAAAAGTATATTTTTTATGTTTGAAAAGATTTTCTCAAAGTTTTAGAAAAGTGTATTTTATTTTTGAAAGATTTTTAAACACGAGAATTAAATTTTGTTATCAAATATATCAAAGTGCGTCAAAAAAAGCCGATTTTAATGACTATTGAAAGCAACCAAAAATTTGAGATACAAAATCAATT
>CAHIKZ030004270.1:1182500-1220000 GCA_903632075.3 Acanthosepion pharaonis
TGCAGTATTGGGAAGACATTATGTGAACTCATACGGGGGAGTGGGTGACTTTATAAAGGAGGGATGCAATGGTCTTTGAGACTGAATGCTTCGGGTATGTTCAGATGAAGCGTGATCGACGAAGAGGCACTGACTATGATCTGCCGGCTAATGTACCATTTTGGAAACATGGTGTATATGATCTCATGCTGTTGTTGGAGACGGTTTATATAAAGAACGTGAAGCCAGCAATGTCGCCATGACAACAATAACTCTGTTGTTTGCAGAGGTTCGTCTGAATTGAAAAAAAAAGCGCGCGGTGTTACACAGGAGAGGTGTATGTTATGCATATTGAATCAACCCAATCTAGGATACAGAGTTTATCTATCATATATGCATTATACCTAAGAAATCGAAAGCTAGTCTTAAGAGATATATTAAGTAGCATTGGCGTCGAAACAGGACGTTAGCCAATGTAAATGATGCGAAATGCGAGAAAGAAATCTCATCTGAGTAAGATGTGGAAATCACCATACACAGACACACAGACACATACACACACACACACGCAGAGACACAAACACACGCACGTGTGTGTGTGTGTGTGTGTGTGTGTGTGTATTCTGTCGGTCTGTATCATTCAGCTACAGAAAAGCATAAGGTCAAATGATGGTTTCTGTAATGCAATACAGTTTCCATTCCTGTCGGAGAACGCATACTTCATTCAGGGAAATTTCATTCACGGATTCATCATCGGACTAAATTTGTTATTTTCTTAGAACTACACATAAGCACAACAGAGGGATGCTGGGAATTTTAGAACATTTTTTTTCTGCCACAGAATTCATTTAGAGTCTTTTTGTTCTTTTTCCCATCGTTTTTGTAAGTTGATTTTACACATTGTGATATTAGAAGATCTAGCAGGAATAGCGAAATATTGTAAGAGTCAGGGATCAGATTTAGATAACGTTGCGATTAGGAAACTCTCTAGATATTTACAGACAAATGAATTATTTTATAACTTTGATCAGAGTAGAATATTTTATAACAAAATTTTTGACCTGCCTTATTACGGTGGGCAACTAACGCATATGACATATTATTTGGTAAAATTAACTTTCGTGTACATATAATCTAGATAAAAAATATTCTTCTAGCATTCCCAGCACCCCTCTGTCGTGCGCATGTGTAGTCCTACCAACATAATAAATTTGTGTCGATGAAGTCCTGAAGGACGAAACGTGTGATAAGTAATTTTTTTCCAGTTTGTCATACAGTTTATCCAATAATGTTCTTGATATATAAAAATATATATTCGTTATCACAGACGCACACACACTCACACAGTCATATATATATATATATATATATATATATATATATATATATATATATATATATATATATATATATATATATATATATATATTAAAACAATACACACATACGGGGTGTGATAAAAAAGTATCAACAATTTGTATGGCAACGTAGGTAAAGTTTCAGAGTGAAGCTGCCCCACGCGGTCTGATGTGGCACAAAGCCGAATTTAATTTGTTCTCTTCATTATTTTTTCTTTCTTTCACTTTCGCTTTTGTCTTCCTCTTTAATGCTTGCCTTACTCTATGTGTTTTTTTTTATTTTGTTTGTCTTCCTTTCTTTGTTCTAACTTTTACCCCATTTTTTTTCATTCATCATTCTGCCTGTCGTCCTCATTTCTTTCGTTGAACCTCAGTTCATGTCTTCTTTTTCCTTCTTTATGGCTTCCTCTTTTGGACTAAGCTCGGAGTAACTTGCGAGCAAATACACTTGAGAAAGTCATTTATTCATTTCCCGCTTCATTTATGGGTTGAATTTAAAGACTTATCTGCAAAATCGTTGTTGTTCTCTAAAAAATAATGTTAATTCAATACTTAGTGGCAAAATATTACAATATATGTTCCAACTTTAAATAACATAACGATTTTCCAAGCGTAGCTTGGATGTGGCGCAAGGCAGAGGCAACCAGTGAGGATCGAACTCACTACTCAGTCGCAACAGCTCTAGCAAAACAAGAGTGCTAACCGTTTCACCACCTCAGGGTGCCCATTTTAAGTAACATATAAAGGGTTTATAATCCATTAAAAACAAACACATGACTTCACTGTTAATTTCATTATTTTTTATCTGATTGTCTTTCTTTCTATCTACGTTTCTTTCTTTCTTCTTTCCTCTCTGCCTTCTATTGATTCTGTAAGCTTTAATTTCTTAATTTTAATCAGGCTTTACTTATTTCTTTCTTTCTTTCTTTCTTTCTTTCCTTCTTTATTCTTTCTTATATCTTTCTTTCTTTCTTTCTTTCTTTCTTTCTTTCTTTCTTATTTCTGTGTAATTTCCCTATCTTGTTTTTTTCTTTTTGTCTGCCTTTCATTTATCTTTTTTTTTGCGTTCCTAATTTCAACATTTTTTATCCTGCTGCTCATCCATTCTTCGTCCTACCTACCTTAAATGTCTTTCCGTTTGCCGTCCATTCTTCTTGATGCCTCTTTTATTTTCAACATCTTTTATGGCTTGTCTTTCTTTCTTCGTTTTACCTACAGTATCTTTATCTTTCTTAAATTGTACTTTACTTTTTCTTCCTGTCACCCTTATTTTCTATATTTTTAATTATTCTCTCTTTTTCTATCTACTTTCTATTGGTGTTTCATTCTTTATGTTACTGTCGTTATGCCTTCTTTCATTCATTCTTTCTTTGTTGTTTGTTTTCTTTCGTTATTCGGTTCACATTTCGTTTTATTCGGATTTGTTACTTTTTAAAAAGTGTACATTGTATATGCACTCATTTCTTTCTTTCTTTCTTTCTTTCTTTTTTGCTTGCTTTCCTTCTTTCTTTCTTTATTTATTGTCTTCTTTCTTTTCTTCCCTCTTCTTTTGTTTATACACTTCGTTCTTTCTTTCTTTCTTTCTTTCTTTCTTTCTACACTTCATTATTTCATTCCTTCTTTCTTTCTTTTTTGCTTTCATTCTATCTTCTTTTTCAGTTTTATGCAACCAATTCATTGACACTCATCTGCACGCCTCTTTCTTTCTTCCTTCCTTTCTTTCTTTCTTGCTTTCTTTTCTTCTTTCTTTCTTTCCTCTTTTCCTTCCTTCTTTCTTCATTTATTTTCTTCTTTCTTTTCTTCCTTCTTTCTTTTCCTTATACTCTTCTTTCTTTCCTTCCTAATTTTTCCTTTTCTTTTTTTCATTCATTCTTTCTTTATTTTTTTTTCGCTTTATTTGTCTTTTTTTCTGACTGTCTGCAAACATTTTATTATTTAATTCTGAATAACTTGCATTTTCCTTCTTCCAGATGTTTTTCCTTTATTTTTTATAGTTCCATTTATTTATATATTTTCATTTTAGATTTTCTTTTTCCTTGTTATTATTTATCTCTTTGTCCTTCTGATTACTTTAAAAATTATCTCTTCCCATTAGCTTGCAATTGTTTTCATCATTTTATGCATATTTTCTCTCCCTTTTTTAGATTATATTAAAAACTATTGTCCCTACCTGCGGCATACATCTAACCGTATTTCTGTTTCTGATGCCTGAATCTAACAAGTGACAGCTTCTCCATTACCAAGAGACAAAGGAAGTCAATTCCTATTATTTTCGTCTTAATATATTTTATTTTACACAACAATCCTTTTTGTTTCATTTTTTTTTTTTTTGTAAATAAACAATGAATCCTGAAAACAAAGCAAATTTAATATCACTACAAGGAGAAGAACAAAACAACGTTTCTTGTCTCATTCTTTTATTTATACTGGTTTTCCGTGCCGCCATTACAGTTATGATGGCAACAATTATACAAGGTGGCTGTCGGAGAGTGAGAGAGAGAGAGAGAAATAAAGAAACATTGTTGTATTTTATAACATCGACACGGAATACTTATTAGAGAGTCTACAAAGGAAGTAGAATAAAAGTCAATACTAACATTTGATGCGTGCCAATAAATCGGTAAGGTGAAAACATGAAAGGATAATAAAAATAACTACGAGAATTTATATAAACCGTTGGTTGTATCTACCGACTCAGGAATTACAAGCACACATATGAACAATCATAGATATATAGTCCAGCTTCCTATTCTCCGTGTTAATCTTCTATGTACCATGTCCCCTTAGGACGTGGATGATCGCGGCTCTCCACAACTTTTTATTATTTGTAGCTCTTAGTAACGTTTTTCATTTTGTCATCTTTCCCAAATCTTTTCTGCCATCCATTCACGATATTGAGTCACCCCCCGACACGAGGGCGTCATGTGGCACAAGGCCTTTTTAACGTGGGCATTCCGAGCCCGTGGGCTCGGCCAAAAATATGCCCCTTGAACCCATATAAGCGGGTTCAAGGCCGGTTTTACCTCCCCGAAGGAGACTCCGCCCTTCGGCGTTGCCTACTTCGGGTTCCTTCCCGCCCAAAGGCAGAGAGTTAAACCGATCAGCCGGTTCAAAATTGAACTACTGACTGATAACATTCAGTCTACCCCCCCCCCCACGAGGGTGTCATGTGGCACAAGGCTTTTTTAACGTGGGCATTCCGAGCCCGTGGGCTCGGCCAAAAATATGCCCATTGAACCCGTATAAGCGGGTTCAGGGCCGGTTTTACATCCCCGAATGAGACTCCGCCCTTCGGCGTTGCCTCCTTCGGGTTCCTCCCGTCCGTAGGAAGAGAGTTCAACCGAGCAGTCAGTTCAAAAGTGTACGACTGACTCGCCATCCATTCACACAAGCTCGCTCAATAGATGACCGGTTGCTTCGCTTGTCATTTTTGCTTCCGATATGTCTTGTGAGTATTAATCTCTCCCAGCTCTCCTACCTTTTTTATGTGTCCTAGAAATTCTAGCAGTCACGTTCTGATTCTGAATATATTTCTATTGTCCCAAGTCTTCGCTTTAAGGACAAACAGCAATACGCTCACCAACACAAACATACATTTTTATTACTTGAAACATTATTTTAACTGAATTCTTATGCTTCATATTCTTTTTATTATTTTAAAAAAAGTGAATTGCATCTACCGGTCTGCCCACTCGAGAGAAAAAAAATAAACTTTATTAAGTTTTATCCAGTGTTCAGGCCGGTAAATAACTTTCTATTATGTTTTTTGGAATGTTATGGGAATTTGTCCACACACGCATGGACTCTCCCAGATATAAAGATGAGCAGGTACTACATTTTGGAGAATGATGTTTCCAGATGTCAACTTTGACAGTCGGAACAAGCATTCTTGCTGTAACACTCTCGGTTGTAAATGTTTGTATTATCGTTTCTGTTAATATATTTGTTTAACTCAATTCCTGTCTTGTGTCTTTATTTCTGGTACTAACAAGACCACAGCAGGAGTGAGCTGGGATTTAGACTTAGTACATACGGTTTAATATTTTCAAATACGGGGAGTATAATTCAATAAATGTCGCCCACTAAAAATAACTTAATAAAGAAAAAACATATGGGATGTCTATTTCAAACAAGAAATAATATAAAATATAGAAATAAAGGATTCCGTTCAAAATTTCAATCACCTGAAGAAGGCCAGCGGGTACAATGGCCGAAACGTCGTGATTATGGCTATAAAGTCGAGGACAACAGTCCGAATAACGTAAATAATGGAAATAATTGCAATAACTTAACTAAGAAATATAGACAAAAATCCCAGGTTTCTTTGTTTTGAAGTTAATTTTCTTATCTCTTAATACTTTATTTAGTTTCTGAAAGGTATATTTCCATGTTTCAATGCCCAATCAAATTTCTCTTTTAACCATACCGTATCATCTGATTCAAACTTATGAAAATATATGCATATATTCAGAATTTCCCGGTTGTATATACCCCTAGATATTTTCTAGAGATTCTCTCTTGATAAAACTTTACATGCCAGTACATTTCTCCGATAAAATCCTTCCATGAAAGGAATGCACCTTGTCCTGACACTGATATATTCGTTTTCAAAGAAATGCCACTGGTAAAGCCGGCACCTCTTTCCTAGCCCAAGAATAAGTTTCCCAAAACCCTTCAGCGTAGAACTCAACATGAAAACTACCGCCTTCCTTCAAACTCTGATGTACTCTCGGCAACGATCAGAAACATTAAAAGAACAGCTGAACTGCCTCGGAAGGAACGAGCAAAGCGCACCATTCTAAACCTTTAATACGTAGATCTTTGATTGCCTGTCTTTGATTTTTGGCCAAAAGACAGATGAAACAGGCAACAAGAAACGGATATATGGGTTGCGTAGTTAACAACAGAACAAAAACTTAGATCGCTGCTTTCTGAAGTTCGACTGGAGTGACTTATATTATTCGAAGAGCGACGACAGTTGACCCGAAATGTATTCCTCAATCTGTTTGGAGTTTGGTTGTGATAAACTATTTGACAGGCAAGAAGGGCGGTGTCACTGGAATATTAATATGTCGTCTTGACTTATTGTTGTTAATCTTGGTATCACGTAATTTATTTATATCATTCGTTAAAATATTTACTTTTTATTTTTTTAATCATTTCATCCCAAGGAAGGTGGGAATGCCACTAATACACAGGGGTTACAAAGAGTGAAGGTGAGAGAAAAAAACTGAGAACACTAAGAACGAGGTTCAAGAAGATAGAAGATGATGATTGGCGTTGCATTTACATTTTTTAAGATTCTAGCTCTCAGTGAAGCAAAAAACGGAAGGGAGTTGCACAGGTGGGAAGTGAAAGTAAAGAAACTGTTGGAGTAGAAGTGGCGGTTATATTTAATTATTTCAACAGTAAAAGGGTGGGACCTAGATGCCAATCTAGTAGTTTATTTAAACACACGCATTCTGGGCACCAGGAAAGTAAGCTAATCAGAGAAGTAGCCATGAAAATGTTTGTAGAAAAAACAGAGGAAAATCACGTCACGTGGAGGAGAAAGTGAATGAAATCGAGATGCCAAGTCTGGATCGATTTTATTGCAGATCCTTCTTTGGATTTTGCCAAGAAACTCGAGTAGCAGGAGCACGGGACCGGATATGACAATGAATCAATGCACAGAGAATTTTTTTTAAATTAACGGATCTATGCAAAGTCTGCATTAATATCGACCTACGAAGCGTTGTTTTTATCGACCACAAATGTGAGATTCTTGTTCCGAGTTCAGATTTCAACTGAGGTCTTTATTTTCACTTTCCCGAGACCGTACGTATCCCGTCTCTCGCCATTATTCTCAGTTAGGGGTTGGCGATGTTTTTATAAATCTTCGGTTAAACCAGTCTTGGAGAGGGAAAACTCTGAATTCAAACCAATCCTGAAGAGGGATATTTGTTAAGATTTATGTTTCTAAACTATGGCATTAAAGTATAACATATTATGTAATGTTATTTTGATTGCCTTTGGTAGAATACACTATCGATATTTTCTTCAGGGGACAGCTCAGAAAATTCTGAGACAAGAATATCAAGCAGGAGTCTATAGTAAACGGCAAACTTGCATGGAAGAACTGAAACATTCCCGGTGAACATAGAAGTACTATACGTTTTTTTATCGTTTCCTTGTATTGTATATGTTTATTACATTAAATTAAATATAACCATATATCCTGTGTTTCTTTTCTATAAGTTGTCTGTGAGTATTTGTCCCTGAGTAGGTAATACCATTGTTTATTCTATTAAGCGAATCACGTTCGCAGCCATGTTTGATTTTTGTTTGATTTGTGTGTGCCTAGACCTCATAGCTCCAACCAATAAACTACGATGAATGACTAAAATACTACTGCATATGAGAGGAAACGTCTGAACCAACACACAACAAAAATCTATCTACTCAGAAATATTCATAAAAGAATAACAAAAAATAAATAAGCGTCAACGAAATCGTCTATAATATGAATCGATAGATAAGTTGTGGTGGTACTGAGCAAGCGAAGGACCGGATGTTAACCCTCAGAGGTCTAGATAGCAAATGACCAATACTGGTCTTTGCGCACCAGGCTCGACGCATAAGTTCCGGTGGAAAATCAAAAAGAAATAAAAAGAATATAATAAGCAATTTCCACCAATTAAACGGCCCCGCGCCATATCCAACAGTTTGTTTCAGCATACTGACTCAGATCCGATGGACACACATAAATAGAACGATGAATTCACTTCTGGTCAGAAAGCCTTGAAGTTACCGTCATAGAATGTCGCTACGCTTTTCTCACCCATCAACCCGACGCCTCCAGTTTTCCTTCACCAACGGAGATATCAAATGTCACCTACCAACCCATTGACCTCACCTTTCATCTCCTGGGACCCGCACGCCTAAACTTAAGTATTCACAAAATGACACTTTAATTCCTTTCATAATCTGATTTCTTTTCTTTGAATGAACATTTTAATAACGGACTTTGTGCGTGTTAATCAAGAAACATTATACTTATCATTGATGTGTATTTAAATATAAAGTGTTTCTGATATACCCTTCTCTTTCATATTTTGTTTGTTTATGTTATGGTGACCTCAATTTGATTGCTTGTTGAACCTTTAGGCCAAACTAGCAGCTGTCCATAAGTGACTGCTACTGCTTACCTACCTTCTTATACAAGCAACAATTACCAACGAATATACACTTCCCACAACACCACAAAGTAACTATTAAATGTTTCGCTCATGACAATTTTTTTTCCTTTCTCTTATACATTGTTTATTGTTTCCTTCTTTTTCCACTCTATATCTTTATTACATTATATTAAATATATCTTTAAATCTTGTTTTTCTTTTCTATAAATTTTGAGTAATAGTCACTGAGTAGAAAATCGCACACTTCTTTAAGCTGACCTCATTCGCGGCCATGTTTGATTTTTATCGAAAGATAAAATTCGTAAGAAATGCCAGAAAATATTTTTAGATTGTGAGTATATTTTTGTGGGTTGGGTAAGAATAACGATTTAGTGCTACAATTCTTAATAATTAACTAATAGCTCGGGCGACAACAGGTGGATTCATACCTTTCCAAAGGATATTTGCGCGTAAGTCAATATTAAGAAAACAACGAGAATTTAAACTCGACTCTCCGATTAAGCATTCTGATCCATTATCCATTACACCACCCGTACATCCACGTTTACAACACCTGATATTCCCTACCCAAAATATATTACATGTCAAAATCATCTAATTATAGCAATAACGTATGCATTCATTCAAATATTTCACACGGAAACCTTAACACTAGGATGGCCAGCTTCTTTGCCATCTTTATTTACATTACGCCGTGAAGCAGCCATCTTTAATATATTCAATATTTAAGTCAAGAATAACAAGTCTGAAAAGAAATTCATAAATGTTAGTATATCTCATATTGAAAGAATGTGATTATGTGATTATATATATATATATATATATATATATATATATATATATATATATATATATATATATATGAATTACGTGTGTGTATAGATAGATAGATAAATAGATAGATAGGGGACATAAACACAAGTATTATTGCTTGTGAGAAATTTTTCAATGCATTTACCCTAGGTGTCAAAAACGACACCTCGGCCATTCAAGGTAAAACCTCAAATATCAGCTATTCCACAGAATATTTTTTAAAGAATTAAGTCTGTTAAGCATCATTGCTAAAATTCAATAACTGTTCATAAGCCTCAGCATCGAACCAAAACTAGTTATTCCATAGAAATTTGTTGAAAATTTGAACGTGTCAAAAACGACACCTCGGCCATCCTAATGTTAAATAGAATAATAAATTATACTCTCCATAAATGTTTTCATTTCTGAGGGAATGGGTAAACTATCCACTAGTTTATATTCCTATGAAAATATAATTGTCAACAGGAAATTAAATTTAAGCATACTGGATGAAAATCCAAAGTGTTTGAAGCTCGTGGCTTGATTTGAATAAAGTCTGACCGGAGCAGTATGGATTTATTTCGGCTTTCTATTTTCTAAGAAAATTCAATACGCAAAAATAGAGTGTCATAGATTTTTTTTGTGGAAAATTAATATTAAGATGTGTCCTTGTATTAGTGAAGAGGAAGGGGAAAAAATTCGGCACAGGTGAGAAATCAGCGAGAATCATACAGTGAAAGTTCCCTTTGATCTGTAGTAAGAAACGACAGGAAAACCGGATGAAATGTTTTCGCGGGTATTCCTCACAAGATAGGCAACAAACACCACCGCATCTGCTGTTTGACATTGATCTCCTCCGTTTCTGTTGGAGCAAATTAAATTAAATGCGTTCTTTTTTTCCTCCTCCTTTTGTTTTTCTTTTTTTTTTTTTTCTCGTGGAGTAGATTCACCTTCAGGATAATCGAATCCATAAGAGGTGAGGTGAACATTTTACACATACTAATGGATTGCTTACATATACGCCATTAAACCCAACATTATACTTTTCTATACAAAAGAAGATTATAATGCACAGATATCATACAATTCTAGATATTTTCGAATAATAATTATGTAGACAAGATTATAAGATCAGTTAATGGATTTCTTCATTTGAAATACACACTAATAGTTGTCTTGTTTAGATTAAGATAAAACTGAAAATTGAAACCTACGAAGACTGAGCTAATTATTATTGTTGTTGTGTCGAATATTGATGTAATCAACAAAAATTTTGTTTACGACACTATCCCCAAAAAAGCAGAATCATTACAAAATAAACGATGGTAGTTATATAGATTCACAATGTTCCTCTTACCGAATATCAACCAGTTAACTTCCATGCATGATACACGCCTAAGCGATCATGTATCTTTCAATACATGACTGACGTTTTCCCCACGTCAGGTTGCTATTTCTTTCTGCGATAGACCAGTTGACATCTAAGGCCGTCCAAATCGATACCCATAGCCTGGGGAAAAGAAGAAGATTCATACCTTTTCCAATGGTATTAGCACGCAGGTGAATGCAACAGACTCGACTGAAATTCTAAATCGGCTCTTTCAATTCCTCAATCCGAGCCGCTATCCAGTACTCCACTGTGCCTCCTCTCTTACCGTATATACTCTTGTATAAAGCCTTCTTCATGCATAGTCTGCCTCCTGATTGTCTTTGTGAAAAATCTGAATTCTTCATATAGTTCGCGTATAAACAGCAACCCCAGCTTCTAGTTGGCCATCGTACTCAACTATGACAGTCCTGGACATCACCATTTTACAGCAAATAAGTGGTTTTCATTCTTTTTTCTTCTTTTATTTTTGGCTATTCTAAAACGGTGGAAGGAACCACTTACTATAAAATATCTGATACGAATATAAATCACCGTACTTTTGTTATCGTTCATACCTGACTACGTCAGCCTCTTTACCCTGGCACCGCTTGATAATTAACCTATGTTTCTTCCCTTTTGTGGCTACGTGAAGAGCAAAACGTCTTCCACGATGGATGTCGAATAAAATTAAGAAATCTATCTTTATCATTCTCAAAAGGTATGTGCATGTATGTATGTGTGTGTGAGTGAGAGCGGATGTTTTTGCATTTCCACAGATTTCATCCGATTTCGATTAATTTTTTGTTTGATAGATAATTCTTCAGTGCCGGTTTTGAGTCCAAATTTTTGGCGATAATGGTTCTCCACTACTTCCTGTCAATTATAAGTCAGCAACGTTTTAATATCTACTATTTGTTCTTGGATATATATATATCTTTCATAAAATCTTTAATAAAAATAAATACAAGTACAATATTATTGTTTATTAATATACAGTTAAATTTATATCATTAATTATATCTATATCAATAATTCTAAAAATGTGTGTGTGTGTGTGTGTGTGTGTGTGTGTGTGTGTGTGTGTGTGTGTGTGTGTGTGTGTGTGTGTATGCATTTGTTTGTTTATGACCGGATGGTGTTTATGCATTTTCACAGTTTTCTTCTAATTTTGATGATTTTTTTTTGTTTGATAGATTATTCTTCATTGTTGAGTCCACATTGTTGGCGACAATGGCTCTCCACTACTTCCTGTCCTTTATAATTCTCAGCAACATTTTAATATTTACTATCTCTTCTTGTATATATATCTTAAAAAAAAAACTTTAATAAAATTATAAAATTTAAATTTGCATTTATCATCGTTTCGCAAGTGCTTACATCGCTCGTGTATTGTCTTTCCCATGACAACTATTTTGTCGGGGTACCGGTAGATATGACAGGGCGTTCCTTGCGGTTATGATAATTCATGTCATTCTAATTAAAAAGTACACAATATACATATGCTGTTTTCGCTTTATTTTGCTAGAAATTGAAGAGGTTTAAATGTGTGAGGTGTCGTTTTGAATGAGTGAATCTCTACTGTTACTGCTCCTACGACTGACCAGCGAGTGTTCGTTTATTTCTTTTCATGTCACATGTCTTTTCAAGACGTAGGCGATCATGGCTTTCCACCTCCTTCTATCCCTTGCAGTTCTCCATAAGTTCCTTCCTTCTGACCACGTCCTTTCCTTCACTTGCTTAAGACCCCTAGGCATGTCACGCGTTGGTTTCCCTTGTCTCTCTTTCCCTCTATTCGACCTGTGAGTATCGGATTCTCCATGTCCTCCTTCCTCATTATATGGCCCATAAACTCAATCTGCCTCTTCATGATGTGAAGCATAATCCTCTTCCTTGTTTGCATCCTCTCTAAGTCTTCATCGTTGCTCACATGCTCGGTCCATGATATCCTTAGCATCCTTTTGTAGAATTAAATCTCCGTTGTCTCAGGTCTCTTCATCAATGAGGAAATCGTCCAAATCACTTGAACTATCTAAGTTCTAAGATTTTACGGAAACGATCCTGTAGTAGTTAAGCACTACACTTTGTGTATTGGCAATTCACTACAGACAACGACCCACGTACAACACATGTGACAGCGAGCCACTACTGCAACAAGTATCAGTACAAATTTAAACAACATCAGTTACTCAAGAAATTAACAAGTCTGGTGGAAAGACCTAAGGCAGGTCGTGGTGTGTTGTTATGGCCAAAAATTTTATATGAAGTTGTGTATAGACACCTTTTTTTGTGTTTGAATTACCATATTCCAAAGTAATGAACCTGAATGCAACCGGTCACCGAAAATGTTTTTTTTTTATCTCTTCAAAGAAATTACCTGTGTAAAGTGCGAACTTGTATATTTGCATAATCATTACATATTTTTGTATAATGATTATATAATGATAACGGAACTCGCCCTATACTTGAGTATATACATTACTTCTTATGCTTCGTGAGCTCTCTTTCAGACTTCTTCGTGGGGTTCTAATCGCTCCTACCACTACAAGGATAGCTTGAACAGTTATATTTATTAGCTTCTTCAAATCCCTTGCTATATCTTGTTGTTATTATTATTATTATTATTATTATTGTTATTATTATTATTATTATTATTGCTATTATTATTATTATTATTTTTATTATTATTATTATTGTTATTATTATTAATATTATTGTTATTATTATTATTGTTGTTATTATTATTATTTTTATTATTATTATTATTATTATTATTGTTATTATTATTCATTTGGTTTCTGCTGTGTACTCATTCCTTTCCAAATCCCAACCAGTTACCTAATGTCAGAAATGGCATTATCACGGTTTCTACTGAGCAATTTTGAATAATATTTTACACAGATAAAGCCCTTCGTAAGACGTAGGCTGTACTTGTGAGTAAAATTTTATATATTTCTTTAAGGTACAGGCTACCAGCGATTCCTTCAATGAGTCTATTGGAATATTTCCCAATCAATCTGACGGCTCAACTACAAGTGGAATTGTTAATATCCTCATGCACCAAACTTTTGAGATTTAGCATATTATTATTATTATTATCTTTATTTTATTTCCTTTGATTTTAACTCTTGTGCCTCAGTTTTTCTTTTTTTAGTTTCCGCCTAGGAACATAAGGTGGGTTACTGCCTTTTTTTTTTTGAAATGGCATCATGCACATTCCACTGGAAAAAAATCATTTTACATAGACAAAACCCTTCGTAAAGGTGTGGGCTGTATATTACTTGAGAACAATTCTTTGTATTTCTTTAAGGCATGGGCTTACTGGAACTTCCAACTTCAATTCAGTTTACTGGTATTTTGGTTTTTTCCAACCAATCCGATTCCGGGCTCCATCTACAATTCTTTATTTCATTAACAGGATTGTTGACGTTCCCCATAGTTTATTTTTGTCTATGTACTTTAACAATTTTGAAATGTCGAGTGATGCACGCTTCATGGAAACAGTCTGTCTGTGAATAACAATACCTACAGGACCCATGGGGACCTGAAGATTCATTCTCTTGTGTAGGACTCAGTCGTAATTGATCTAACAAGACAACGCTTTCTATTTTTAAACATTACACTGACGCCGGGAGGAATTGCCCCAAATAGTGTTTTACAGACAAGCGTAGTTTAGATGTGGCACAAGGCCGATTAAACCCTTGAGTTGCGGGGTTGTTGTTCGGCACCCTCAAACGTACGGTGATTTATATTCGTATCAGGCATTTTATAGTAAGTGATTTCCATTTTCCACCATTCCGTTATTTTTAGAGCGTTGTTAGCCAAAAAACTCACTACTCAGTCGTAATTGTTCTAAATTCAAAATGTAATATGTAAAGCAAAGTCGTTGAAAAAAAAAAAAAAAAAAAAAAAAAAATTCCTTCCAAGAAAAGAAATCCATGCATTGTTTTTTACCACCTCGAGAATGAGCCATATATATATATATATATATATATATATATATATATATATATATATATATATATATATATATATATCATATATATATTAAATTTTTTTTTTTTTTTTTTTTTTTTTTTTTTTTTCGCCATCACTAGTCCCAATTGTCATAAAAATTGTTTACAATCCTAATAATATAAGATACTAAAACTGATCTGTAAAAGAAAAAATTAAATAAGAACTCATTTAAAGGTGCATTTATTAAAGTGCATATATAAGTAAAAAATTGCGTATAATAGAAATTAAAAAAAAGATACTCCATATGAATAGCCATTATCTGCCCATTTGGCTGCTGAGATGTATCTATCCATATCAGGGTCACGGTTTTGAATTTGAATTTCTATTTTTTACAGGCTACCAGCGATTCCTTCAATGAGTCTATTGGAATATATATATATATATATATATATATATATATATATATATAGCTCTCTGTTCAATTTAATTTTATTCTATTATTTCTTTTTCAGATTTTACTTTTCTTTCTGTCTTACTTTCCTGTTTTCTGTAGTTTCCTTCATTCTGCTTATTAATTATTTTTCTATTTTCATTTTAATATATTTTCTTTATCTTGCAACATTTATTTCTATTTTTCTTCTAACCAGCACTATCAGTTTCTATTTTAATATTATTTGATTTTATTTTTCCTTAACTTAAACTCTTTTCCAATATTCTCTTTTTGTATTGGTTTTTCTTCCCCCTTCTTTATGTTTATGGATTCTCTTTCATTATTACCTTCTTTTATTCTTTCTTTCTTTACCATTCTTTCTTTAACTTGTTTTCCTCCATTTTTACCTTTTCTTTCTTTATTTTTCTCTCTTTCTTTATTTGTTTCCTTTTTTCTTTTTCTGTATTTCTTTTGCCTTGTTTTTAATCTTTTCTTTCTGCTATGTTTTTCTTTCTTTTTCTTTCTTTCTACAATTATTCCGTTCTTTTTTCTTTTCCTTGTTTTATTTCAGTCTTATTTTATCATTTCTCAACATCTTTTCTTTCTTTAGCTTCTCCCCCCCTCCCCGCCCTCATCGCTTTTCTTTTTTTCATTCTTTTATATTTTGTTTGTTTCACTCTTTTTGGTGTTATTTTTTTTGTTTGTTTTCTTTTCAAATTCATTTCTTTCTTTCTTACTTATTTCTTTCGTCTTCTTGTTTCGCTGATACGACATTCGCAACTTTATTATTAAGTAACTGAAAGGCGTGATTCACATAAGAGAAAAATTCCTATGTGTAAAGATGGAATGAGTCTAATGGCCTTAGGCATATTTGTGGAAGGCGTAGAATTATCAGCGTTCCAAATATTCCTATTGTTAATTTTCTGCAAGCTGATTGTTGCAGAAATATATGTCCAATTTTACACTCTTACTAAGTTTCAATAGAAGGAATACGACAGAATAATGCATAGACATCCAAATCATTTTTCTTTTTTTTTTATTCTCTTGAAAACAGAAAATCGTTGGTTGGAAAGAAACAATTTACATAATACAAAACTAAGCATAAAATAGTAGAGAGTTACAGTATTTGCACAGGGAATATATGGATTCCCCGTAAAAGAAAAAATGTCCATGAAATAGAAGACATAGCAAAACATTTTATAAACCAATGAATAGTGTAATGCAATACAAAAATCACCATGACTAATGAATTTAACCATAGGATTTCTCTGTGATATTATATATGTGAAAACATATACGTATATTGAACATGGCTTCACGTTAACAGCACAAGTCTTCAGCCTTGGCGAGTCACGCTCTCATAGCTAGAATTAAAATGAATAATTCTAACTTTCTTTTATTGGTTTCTATATAGCACTCATTGAAAGAATTGTAAACACCAGCAGATAATATCTGATTCTCTCTGTTATTTACCAGTCATAGGACCCCTGTTTTCTATGAATTGGTATTTTTCTAGATTTTTTTTCTTTTCATTTTACACATTTATGATAGAGAGCTATCTTTATTATGTTGTTTCTTCTTGGGACCAGCTTTTCTCAATATTAGTGATTATTTTTGCAACCTTTCAACAAATGTTCCTTCCTTCGTCATTTTTTCTTTTTCTTTTTTTTTTTGTTAACGGCATACTCGGTAAAATCCAGGTGATGTTCAATCGCAGGAACATATATGATACTGAAGAATCGTTACTATATATGTCTTCTTCTTGGAACCAGACTTGAAGGTTACATTCGCAACATTTCAATCGTTGTTCCTTTCTTCTTCAGTCGTTTGCCGACTAACTCTTTAAACTGCCGGTGAAACATTTATCCCATCAACGGCTATACATTTCTCTCTTACCGATTACCTTGCTTCCTGGGTATTTCGTCTCGGTTAATATTCACGAGTATTATTGGCCTTTGTGTCTTTAGTCAAATTTTCCAGTGAAAATGTGAGTTGCTAGCACTTCAACAACTGCCGGGGAACTCAAAAAGTTTTAACTAATGCTTTCCTCTAGTAGCCAATATGCGTCTTGGGCAATTAATTGTTGTTCTAGAACATCAATCAATAATTTCAGTAGTCAGATATTGTCGTAGGAATATCCTGGCTCAGGTGGTGGGTGTTAAGTACGTTTTCCTACGCGTCCAGTTGGTATTTATCTCTATGATAAGTCTTCATGCCTAGGATACACGCGCAATCTGGCAATTATCACATCCCCTGGTGCTTTTCTCTGTCTTGTCTATTGATTAATTTAAATTGGTGGCAACCATTTTTCCTTTCATATATGATCAGTCAAAACCGATTTAAATTTCTTTAGCCGGACAAGAAATGTCATATATTCCGCCGTCCTTATGTTTAGTGGGTGACTAGTTCTACCATGCCATTTATTACCACACTTCCATGAGGCTGGGTGCACACAAGTGTGTGTCATGTTTTCTTACAAGATTAAGGTTAGTTAGTTTGCTTCATATCATATCTAGTGACGAATTTTATATCAGACAATCAGTGACTGCTTGAATTCAGTAAATACTTAAGCTACACACGTCAAAACATACCCCACCCTGTGACATCCTCTTCCAAATGGTGATTATTATGAGAGTTTCAATAAAGTCCTGATTATAATGTATAGTTTCTTGGAGGAATCGAAGAATCGAGTTCTAATTCCATTCGAGTTAATTATATGCAGTTACAATCTAATAAACTTGTGTAATGTATGAATCGATATCTTCCCCGATCTATGGGAAAATAGCAGGGCAGATTGGGTGCTATAGCCTTTGTTGGCAGCCCATCTAAGAGAAAGAAGATGAATTCAAGCAATCCTGGAGAGGGTTGTGGTCCGTGAAGTTGCCTTGCCCAAGACACACTACTGATGCCGAACTTACGACCCTAATCGTTATGGGATTCGTTGTCGGCGTGATACAACAAATCATTGGAATTCTTTTAGATGTATCCTTTATGTATTTTACAGAGATCGTGGAGGATTTTCTATTAGTGTTGTAATTCTTCTGATCATAGAAGTTCATATTATGCTGATGGGGTAGTTATTAATTTATTATACCGGGTATTGAATAAAGTGATCTGTTCTTCGACGTCACACACTTGAAGAATGTCGGAGTCACGTAAAGAAGGCCATTTACAACAACTAATTGTAGCATGATTGTCTGAAACATCATCATCATCATCATCATCATCATCATACCCATTACCAGCTGTGGTCGAAAACTTACTGTGCATCTAAAAAGCTAACAAGCTTACTGCCTGTACCTGAGTTTAAATCTGGAGTTATGTTTTTTTTTATTCATACGTTGCCTGTCTAGGTCAAATCCCTCTTCAAATTAATCCAAAGTTGATGTCATCTAAATTGAAGACTCGTCATGTTCACGGAGACTTGGCAGATGACAACGTCTTGAATAACTTCCCGTCCATTTCTACTCATTGATTCGGTGGGATAGGGGTAACAATTCCCGGTGGCCTAGTAAGATGCCATCGATTTCTTGTCATCACCGCACTGGCTACATACATATGTACGGAACTTTGTCTACCACATCGTGCTCGATGGTTGCTTTCCATACAAGAAGGCTCGCCCGCTCTTCAAGATATCTTTAATCTCGGGCCAGTCTACTCACTAGAAAAACCTGGTAGGGGAACCGGTTTAGTCGCAAATGACCCGGCCATGTATGTGTAGCAAAGAATTGCCGAGAGAAAGCGTCGTTCTCTCGCTGTCAAAAGAATTCGCGTGGCAACATACATCGTTTGTATCCGTAAACAGAATTAATTTCAATGCGATTTGAAACTGAGCCTCGTTTTAACGAGTTGAGGTTGATTTATCCAAGAAGAATAGACTAGCAAGGATTTCCATGTGCATATGCGAATTTAATCCAAAAACCCGTATTGTGTATTTTGCGGGAGAATAAAAAAAAAGAACGAGAATAATCCTGGCAGTTGTGACAAAACTAATACCGAGTTATATGGGACCCGTAGCGTATATAGAGCAATCTGACCTTGATAGTCCAAATATCATGGTTTAAATATTTCTTACTTCTAATTTAATGAGAAAATGTCCCAAACTCTATATGTAGTTGCTATTCTTATTAATCATGCGTTCTTCAAAATTTTCATGAATTTTTTTATGCTTCTTGTACATTTGATGCGTAAACACTTCTATAGACTAGTGTAAGTACAAAGGAAAATTAAGGCAGAGAATTTAAAAAAAGACATATTGACAAATATATTGATAGGACATTTTACAAATGGAACAAAGATAAATAAAAATGAAATGTAAACAGTTCAACGCAAGCATCAATGTTCCTAGTTGAGGCAGGAAAGAATTGTATGATGCTTTTCGCTATGAAAAATCACTGAGAAAGAGATCGATTTTTCAAATCTCGCGCCGCCTTTAATTATAGTCAGAGGGCGGTAATTCAAAGTCTCGCCGCCTGTGATTATCAACTGGGGGCGGTAATCCAACATTGCTTAATGAACAATGGATATTGGTTTGAAAATAACGTAAGATTATTTGGACGTAAGCTATAATACTTAAATCTGTTTCCATAATTTCCTCCTTTTATTTTATTCTGTAGTTGTATTGCTTACTATACAATTTATTTTTTATTCAACAAACTTTCTATTTGATGTTTACTCATTATCTTTTACTACAAATACAACCCTTGATAGCCTCTCGCTAAGATATCGCTATTTCAATACGAACTACATTCTTGAGATTCACCAGCTCAGACTTTCAGAGCTAACTGCCCGCATTTGTATACTGCAACGAATCTTCACATTTCCCTTTGTAGTCCGATATTAAAAAAAAATATTTTTCATTGTACAGACCCATTCTTACAGACGAAACCTCGCGAGCCCCTGGTTATTCTATCGCTATTTCCATGGAAATTTTTCAGTTAAATTACATTTCATAAATACACCAGTTCTTATCTTCACGACATAGACCCGCAATGCCACGCACATTTAAACAAACCACACTTATTCCTTTCGTATATATTTGATGTAATGTATTTTCCTCTCGAGCGGCTCCTTTCCAAGAACCACTGCTTTGTGGAACCGACTCACATGAGGATGCTTCCCCGATCATTACAATCTTGATTTCTGTCCGTTATCTTCCCCATATCACCGAATAAAATATGTCCCATAATTTGTAACCTTCTGCTTCATGTGGTTCTAGAGTAAGCACCATTGTAAAAAAAAAAAAAAAAAAAAAAAATAGACAGAAAGGATTTCTCTTCGGAGTGATTCTTCACAAGAGCTGTTCATTTGTTAGTCTAAACTTTGCGGAAATATTTCACAGATCGCTACAATCATAACCTACTAAGAACTACTGTTAATCGTTATCTTTCCCATCTTTCGTTCTGGGTAAGACATTAAACTTCATCCGCGTCCTGTGTAAGACGATAAACTACGTCCAGCAGCAAGGCCTCTAATCAGGAGGTTTTGAGGAGCGCGGAACCACCGTTCAATTGCTGGTGTCTCCAGGTGCACACTGAGCAGGAGTGGTAGCACCTGTTCGGGGTCCCAGCTATGGACAAATAGTTAACTATTACCAGCAATACTTTTTTGAAAAAAATATTACTAGCAATACAATTTTGAAGGAAAAAATAATACCAAAAACAGCAATAAAAAAAATTGTCGGCATTAAATAACACATTTAGGTTGATATGATGTAAAAAAAAAAACAAAACAAAAAAAAAAAAAAACAACAATTTAAACCAAAGAATACATATTCCATTGATACGAATCTATCCTAAAAATTGTGTCGGCATTTAATAACCCATTGATGTTGATATGCCGTAAAACAAATTTACCAAACCATTTTAAACCAAAGATTATATATTCTACTCATATGAATCTACCCTAAAAATTTTGTCGGCATTAAATAACACATTGATGTTGATATGCCGTAAAAAAATCTAAACTGAATAATACATATTCTGTTAATACGAATGTATCCTAAAAATGCTGTCGACATTAAATAACCCATTGATGTTGATATGCCATAAAAAAAAAGAAACTAAACCAATCTAAACCAAAGAATACATACTCTATTCATACGAATCTATCCTGAAAATGTTGTTCACAGCAAATTACCCATTGATGTTGATATGCCGTAAAACAAGATAAACCAAACCATTCTAAACCAAAGAATACATATTCTATTCATAGGAATCTAGCCTACACATGTTGTCGGCATTAAATAACCTATTGAAGTTGATATGCCGTAAAACAAAATAAACTAAACCAAACTAAACTTTCCCATCTAATTAAATTACACTTCTTATCTGCTGTTTTTTTTTTTTTGCATTTTGCTTGTTTTTTGTTATTTTACTTTTATTTCTGTCTTTGTTTGCCTTTTTGTTCCTTGCTTTCTTTTTTCTTATTTTGCTGACTTTATACATTTCTTTTTTTTTACTTTTCCTTCTTTTCTTTCTTTCTTTTTTTATGTTACTACATTCTGTATATACTCGTGCCTTATATTGATTAAACCATTAAAATATAAATATTTATTTAAAAAATAACTAAATCCTACATTTACTCACAATTTCATTCATAATATATTCACTCTCATTTCTGTTATTCATCTCATTCCACTGTTCTTCATATTTGAATGATGTATAGCGATTTTCTAAGCGTAGCTTGTATGTGACACAAGGCCGAAAGTAAGAGGCATCTAGTGATGATCGAACTCACTACTCAGTCGCAATTGTTCTAGCGAGACAAGCTTCCTAACCATTACACCACCTCGAGGTGCCCATTTGAACGACATATAATAATCGTATTCTTTTTTCCTGGTATTTATTTCTTTTGTAATGTATTTCTTAGGTCCTATTAATGATTTTATTTAAACAATTTTTCGTCCTTGCATTGAATACTCTTTCCATATATGGTCTGGTGCCCCCTTGGTGTTTTTATCGAGATTCTCGACAAAATCCAGAGACGGATATGCAATGCGATCTGGCATCTCGTCTACAGTCACTTTCTCATAGACGTGCTGTAGCTTGCCTCTGACTTTTATACAAATATTTTCATGGCTACTCCTCTGACGAGCTACTTTCACTGATAGCCCAACTTCATGAATTTAAGCGTGCTACTTGGTTGGCATCTACGTCCCACCCTTCCTATGTCTACACAGTTAAATATAACCGCCTCTTCTACTCCAACACCTTCTTCTTCCGCACTTCCGGTCAGTGATACTTCCTTCCGCCTACTTGCTCCCCTGGTAGCTATAATATTCAAATGTAATGCCAATCGACAACATCTTATGCCTTGATCCTTTCCTGAAACATCTTCTTTAATCTTAATCACACTCTCTGTAACCCCCATGCGTACTAGTATCACTCCAACTTTGCTTGGGAAAAATGCTTAATATATATATATATATATATATATATATATATATATATATATATATGGACTCGTCCTGAACACCTATGGTTCCGCCATATGCGAACACCTATTAAAGAACAGAGATTGTGCAGCCAAATGTAGTGTTAACTGGTTCACCGTGTTGTCCCGGTCTCAATCCTTATTTCATCTAAAGGTTCTGGAGGCACTTTACATCGGGTTCCGCAAGCCTTCTTTGTGCAAACAACGTGAGTGTTTGTTGGGACCCGCTGTCATTTGTCTCTAATTCTTTTTTCATATTTTTTTTTCTTTTTTTTTTTTACAATTCCTTTTATTGTACTTTTTTTCTGTGTTAATTTTAAATCTCCCGTTGAAGCCTGAAGAGCGGGGAGCGAAACCGGTTGCTTCACCCGTTTTTTTTAATATGTCTCGTAATATTAAGTTTTATACTTTTTATTTCGATCATTAAATTTTGTACGTACAAAAAATATCTTTAAATATATATATATATATATATATATATATATATATATATATATATATATATATATATATATTTAATGAAAACAGACCACTTTTAAGGTACCATTACAATAATTTATTTCACCAAAATCCTTTTAAAGGATTTCGGATCATCAGGTAACACTTCCAACAATGAAAATCATCCTCCTTGGATTTACCAATTCGGTTTACCAAGTTCTTTAATTTAAATATATATATATATATATATATATATATATATATATATATATATATATATATATATATAGCTTCGTTTTAAAATTGACATTCATCTTTTGTTTCTTCTAATTATAATCATTACTTTATTTATATCTTGCTTCGCTTTTTTTTTCTTCATCCCACTTTATCTTGTATTCTTTACGATATATATGCATTATAGTATTAGTAATTGTAATGGGTATATTTTTCTACAAGGACCGAGCAGCCAGTAATTTACAAAAAGTCGATGAAATTTATAATAATCTTAATCTGAAAACAATTATTTTAGAAAACACGTTCTTCAAGTCCAGCCGTTGTTATCGCTTTTTCCAGTATTGATAGAATTGTCTTCTTAACATTTTATTTGAAGTGGTGTGGAATGTTAACATTATATTCTCTTCTAAATGTTCTATCTATTTCACTTGTTGTTTCTCATGATGTTGTATTCTTACCTCTGAACAAGTATTTTTCTCTCTACATTTGCATTTCATTTTCTTTTTTGTTCTTTCGTCTTTAAATATTCTTTCCTTTCCTTTTTCTTTTTCCCATTTTTTTCATTTCTACTTCTTACAGTTTCTTTTTATCTTTTCTTTATGACTTCCTCTATTTGTTTCCTTTTGCTGTCTTCTTTTTTTACATGCCATTTTTGCTCCACTTATAATTTCCTGCTTTCTTTCCGCCATTTCTGTTTTAACAACACATTTTTTTACTTTTATCTTCCTTGTCGTTTCTTCTTTCATGTCCTCCGCTTTAATTCTTTTCCTTCGTTCGATCGTCTTACTTCAAGAATTTATCAAATATTTAACGACACCATTTTTCACATCATCAGACACTTTTACATTAAAAAAAGGAAAACATGCAAAAACGAAAACTGCTTAAAAATAAATAAATAAAAAAAGTAATAATAATAATCCCCGTAGGAAGAAACCCGAGATCTTATATAAAAATAATCTTACGGTGTGATATATATTTTTTTCTTAAGCATTCCAATCTGCATTGCCGTTTTTATAATGTTGATGAATAGAAATAGAGTTTTATAGCAAAAGAGTAGCATCATTTTGAGTGCTAAATACAAGACTGAATACGATATATATATATATATATATATATATATATATATATATATATATATATATATATATACACATATATGATATATATATATATATATATATATATATATATATATATATATATATATGAAACATATATGGGCTCATAATCGTCCGATAATAATAAAAAACATAAAAAATAAATATTATTAAAATGATTAACTATATTTTTGCCCTCATCATTTTTATTGTGGCATCCAAAACCTCTAACGCATGAACTGTAATGGCAATGCTAATATTAGCCGTTTCCTTATAAGGAAATATTTGAACATTCATTAATCCAACAGTCACTCATTTTTCGGCTGAAATTTTTTCTCTTCCATCACTTTCTTTTAGGGAAACAGTTATATCAAGACCCAATAGTATTGATGGCGTGGTGGTTCTCCCTAACCTTTTCTTTGAATTGGTGTGCAATGTTAACGTCTTGATTAGGTTATTATTTTCTGTTCACATTTGTAAGTGCTATCCATTTTAGTTGTTGCCGCTGTTGATAGTCCCCAAGTATGTTTTTTTGTTATTTAGTATAGTTCTTTCTTTGCGACAGTGTAGCGCCAGTCCACAATCTTTAAAGAAGTATGATCTTTGACAAGAACCTCAGACTTTACTTGGCCAAAGCTTTTTTCACCATTGATCTTAGGAAGCGATTGTATATAGCTGACAGTTTAGATATTTCTGACCGGGTTTGGTGCCATGCATGGCATCCATATGAAAGTCTCAACCTGACAAGAATATTTAAGTACATGACTCGAGTTTTCAGGTTGATGTTTTGGTCTCGTAGCGATTTGAGTTGTTTGGCGGAACTCTCTCTGGCAGTGCCTATTCTATGTTCAATTTCTGTTTCTTCTGTGGTCTTTCATACATGATCCATACATCAAGGTATCTTGAGAATTTACCTAATGCCACATCCTGTATGTTTATGATGGATTCAATGAATGCATCATAACTGCTTTAATTGCAATTCTAGATTACAGTTTCTGTTTTGAAATGTTTATCTTGAGACACATTTCTTGAAACACATGATAGACGGCGCTGATTTTCTGCTCAAGTTTAATCTTATTCCAACTATGAAAACATGTCGTATAGGTCCTCTCAACATCAGTACATTGCTCTCGGTGGGGAAAACAGGACGGTTGTCTTCTCTTAGCAGAATCTTTTGCGAAGTGATATGCTATCTTCAAGTGCCCAGTCTCCATCTCATCCCATCTGTCTTTGTAAATGCACAGGGCATCGTCTAAGAAGAGACTAAACAAACTGTGGCCCTCATTTCCTCCTTAATCTACTCCTGATGTGGTCTGGGATCGTTCTATATTTTGGTCTATCATAGACATGTAGTATTTTGTAGATCGATACAGGTCCTCAACTAGGTGTATGTATTCAGGGGATTCAGAACTTGGAAGGCGCTTTCTAATGGATGAGAAGAGGAAATTTCTAGTTATATGGCCATATGCTGAAGTGAGATCGAATAAGCAGATATACAGTTTCATATTAGAGAGGTAAGCAGTTTCTTGGAGATTTTGATGACAAATATACCATCGTTGCATCCGTTCCCATAACGAAATCTGTTATGTTAATTTACCCACGCATGCATGGACTTTCCCAGCTATAAGTAGGAGCAGGCATCGCCTTTTGGAAGAGGGAAGTTTCCAGCAAACATCTCTGACAGTTGGACCGAACATTCTTGCTGTAACACTCTCGTTTGTATATGTTTGTATTACTGTTTCTATCAATATATATGTTTAACTAAATTTCTCACTTGTGTCTATTTCTGGTGCTCACCATGCCACAACAAAAACAAAACTGCTTTTTGAGGAATTACCTTTTATAAAACAATGAGAGACTAACTAATATCATGTTTATTATTACTTTTACAATAAAGATTCACCTGAGATACTTCTCTATGCCTGAGTGTTTTTGTGACTAGATTTCTGTTTCATAACGTATTACTGTATAATAAACACTACACTTTGTGGCTGCATTTCTGATTTCAAGCATATTTCATAGACTAGTGCACGTTTCTATCGAATAGGAGGCACGGTGGAGCAATGGATAGCGGCTTGGATTGAGGAATCGGAGAGCCGAGTTCTAATTCCAGTCGAATCCATTACATTCACTTACGTGCTAATACCCTTGGGAAAGGTGTGAATCCTCTTTCTTCTCCCTCCAGCTATGGGTAAATAGCAGGACAGACTGGGTTCTATAGCCTTGGATGGCAACTGGTCTTTGAGAAGGAAAACTCTGAATTCAAACCTGCTCTTAGAGGAGGGTGAATGGAGTCTCTCTGAGCCTTGTTTGGCAATCCATTTAGTGTTGGTGTCACGATAAAAACACCCTTGATAGCCCTAGCGAAGCATCAAGAATTCAGCTATTTGACAAGATTATGAACTACACCAATCAAAGTATTGGTGAGTTCAATCTCGGCTGAGGCCGCAAGATGATGATTGAATTCAAAGAGAAAATAGTCTTTTCTAAGGTTCAGATTCAATGTCGAGAACTTAGCTTTTTTAATAACTTTCTTAATTATCTAATCACTAAGTATATGATGTTTTGGGATGGGCTTTGAAATCAATGAATATTGATATATATCTTATTGCTGAGAGCCTCTTACGTTGAGTCTACTCAGGTTTGAAATGCAACTCATTTTATTAGACCAGATATTTTGTTGAGGCTTTGATTATAAACTATTATCGTGGTTTTCCGCTTTTCTCTGCATTTAACACATTTTCTGTGATGTTTGGCTCCATTCATTTAATTTCCAATTATACGAAGATAATGGCTTCTCAAAGAATTAACTAATTCTTTTTTTCTTTTTAATTTGTTCGTATTTTCATTTTTATTTTTCCCTCCTCTGTTTTTTTTCTAATATTAGTTTTGTTTTTAAACTCGAGGTTATTGTCCCATGGGTCTATACATTCCTTCTAGGTCTTCTTGCGATGGCCTCCGGTGATTCAGCTAACGACGTGAAATGAGGTACTGACACCAATCTTTATATAAATAATAAAAAAAAGTATTTCCATAACATAGACACACATCACACACGCACACACACACACACACACACACATATATATATATATATATATATATATATATATATATATATATATATATATATATATTGAGGGGTAGAGGAAAGGATGAAGAGAAGGATAGGGGATAGATCAAAGCTTCTGGAGACGTCGATTGACATTACATATGAATAGCTGGAGATTATAGGTATCAGCAAAGCAAGAAAAAGGGGAGGGAGTTCTACATGCGAGAGGTGCGAGACATGAAGCTATTGGAGTAGAAGAGACGGCTACATTTAACAGTTTCGACAGTGACAGGGTGAGAGCTAGATGCTAGCCTAGTTGAACGATAAAATTCATGAAGTCTGAGAACCAGAGAAAGCTCATCGAGGCAGTTACCGTGAAAGTATTTGTAATAAAAGACAGAGGGTGGTGACGTCACGTCTTTGAGAGAGTGACTGTAGACGAGATGCCAGATCAGGGCCAATTACATTGCAAATCCGTCTCTGGATTTTATCAAATACATTGAGACAGCCAGAAGCGGCTCTAGACCATATATGGCAGCACTACTCCATGCAAGGGCGATTAGTTTATTTGTAGATTTGAAGGATCGACTCCGGCGAGAAAAAATTTCCTGCCGGGGCACAGGGAGCCAACTTTCCTTGCGGTGGGCGAAGCTATTGACTCAGTGCATTTGTTACATCTCAGGTCAGCAGGCAATGTGAGACCGAGCAGTCACAAAGAGACGCTCTCGTGGAGTTGAGCGATCTATCTATCTATCTATCTATCTATCTATCTGTATATATATATATATATATATATATATATATATATATATAGAGAGAGAGAGAGAGAGAGAGAGAGAGATAAACAGACAGATATAAATGGGAACATAAACTAAATGTGATATTACCAATTATATGTGCGTGTGATAACGTACATATACAGATTACCAAATAAATATTTTAATTTAAGGTTTAAACAAAACATTACTCAGTGTAGTTAAACAGGGCTATAAAGTATATCTTAATAAATACGTATATACCTACGTTTGTAGTGCAAACCAGAGTTTCATGGTTACCCAATTCTTTAGGCACACATTGTAAATGAAATTTTTAATACAGTTGCTGCTTCGAACAAACAGAAATATATACCACATAAATTTATATCATATATGAATCTTTTTTTTCAAATATCTACCTACCAACACTATATTTTAAACGTCTACTCAATATTATATTAAACTTATAATAAACTTGAACTTTGAATCTGAATATAATATAGCGTTCCTCCCATGAGACCCAGAAGTTTGTGTGTATGTGATCAACAAATATGAAATGTCTTGTGAATGACAATGAACTCTCTTTCTTCGGAGTGCCTGTGCGACAACCTCCTCTTAGGTGTCGCATCCTTAATATTTTACTTAAATTATATGCATCATTTTGCTTTTAGCATTATTCTTCTTTACCGAGGACCGGCTGTTTCTCTGCTATCGAGCTCTTTCTCGACACGCTTTTCAATCTTTTTTTATGGTGTTTGGGCCTTTGTTTTAATATTTTCCCAAGTACTGGTAATTAAGATTGTCATGCTACATCAATTACGGCCGAATACTCAGTTCTATATTCTTGGCCCTTCGCTAGATCTAACTATGCTTAAAAAATGACTTTTCGAATTCCGCTTGTTCCTTTCTTAGTTGAGTATTTATTTAACACGTATGTCACACCTTGCCATTAACTGATAGATAATAAACTATTCTGTTTTGATCGCGAAATTAGAAAGAATGAAAGAGATTACAAGGCGGATGTTCGCTTTTATTCAGAAATAGAAAGCATTCCTAATAATGGAAAAGAAAAGCAAGATAAAGGAGGCGATAACGTTCTCAGGCGTTTAATACCTCCTTCAGAGAAAGGGAAACATTTGTTAATTTCAAGTATTTTCATATGTAACATCTTATTTAAATTTATTACTGATATTTATACTTATTATTGTTATGATAATAGTTTCTTTATGACGTGATGATCAAATATTTAATGACGTAGGAGGGGAATTTCATTGCTTATTTTATAATGTGTAACTTAGAATGATCTAAGTCAACCCATAAATTAAAAATTATGATTTCTTTAGAAAATTTCAATAACAAAATCTTGAAATTCCCAGGGATAATTCTTCTCATTTTATATGCTGTGTCCCTTCAGTAAAGGTGTCCTTCTTGTTGGCATTTTCGGTAAGACTTCTTCTTTGCTTATCCGCTTGGTTCATGGAATTCTCAGTATGCTTCTGTAGAGCAACGTTTCTACTGCCACCAGTTTTGCTTTTTCATCTGGCGGAAGATTGACCAGCATTCACTAACATATAAAAGGATGTATATCTGTTGTGGCGTCCTCTCTCTAATGAGTCTATTTTGAACTCTTCCATTTACTATAAAGTTAGTAGGAAAATCCTCGGGTGGGGGGAGTGCCATAGCCTGTTCAACTGTCGAACACTCTGCCTTGAGCGGAGAGAAACCTGGAGGAAGAGGAAAGTTTCGTCCGGGGAAGTGGACTGACCCTGAATCCGTTTATACAGGTTCTAAGGGAATATTTTTGGCCGAGCCTACGGACTCGTATAACCCACGGTAAACTCTGCCTTGTGCTACATACGATCCACGTGAGGGAGGGGGGCGTTAAATATAAAGGTGCTCCAAACTGTTCATCACTGTCAAATTCTCTGCCTTGAGCAGAGAGGAACCCGGATGAGACTTTGCCGAAGGGAAAGTTTCGTCCGGGGTGCTTGAGAGGCCCGGGCCCCTTTAAGCGGGTTTTTCGGGAATATTTTTGGCCGAGCCTACGGGCTCGGAGAACCCACGGTAAACTCCGGCTGGTGCCACATACATCCCCCGTGGGGGGACTGTTAAATATTAACAGTGATATTGAGTGAACGTTGGTCAAACAATACACATTTCCAAATCGTGTTAAACACTTCTGTTGTATTTACTGTTCAATACATGATTTATCTGCAACCGATTGTTTTGTTATTTCTTAACCTTTACTTGGTCACAACAATATCTCATAGGAATGTAGCATTCTTTTTTTCTAACGGGACCTTTCTCTTTCTCAAAACTTTGTTTGAAATTTCGTATGTCCCTTTCTTTAGTCCAATGTGTGCTTGGATTTCGGTGTCATTTTCCATCCACCCTTAAATCACTTCCCAGATATTTAAAGTAGTGCAATTGCTCGATATTGTCAACTTCAAATCGTAACTTGCAACATAGGTTCTTTCTCTTGCTGTTAATTATACTTTGTCTCTTATTGCAGTTGACGATTATTCACTTATTTCTCGCATTCTTTTACTAACATGCCTAATATATTCGGTAGGTTTCTTGCTGTGTCAGTCACGAGAACACCGTCATCTGCGTAGATTTTAAAGATGATAACTAACGATGATGAAAAGAGGGTAGAATCTCCAATTGCCTTAAGTAGCCCTGGCTGTGGAGCTTGAATAAATCCTGTGTGAAAACTTACACCGTTTTCTTTTCTCTTTTTTAATGCTATTTACCCCAAGCAAGGCGGGAGTGCCACTAGCACGCAAAGGGTTACAAACACTGAGAGAAAGAATAAAGAGAGGTGTTCGAGGAAAGGATATAGAGGAGGACGGGGATCAATATCACGGTATCAGAAGATGTCGATTTACATTACATTTGAATATTTGAAGATTATAGCTATCAGGGAAGCAAATAGGAGGAAGGTATTTCCACTGTCGGGAAGTGCGATAGAATAAACTGTTGAAGTAGAAGAGGCGATTATATTTAACCGTTCCCACATTGAAAGGGTGGGACGAAATGCCAATTCATGCAGTTGCGGTATCAGTGAAAGTAGCTCGTCAGAGTAGTTGCTATGAAAATATTTATAGAAAAGACAGAGGGAAGCCACAGCACGTCTGCGAGAAAGTGAGTGTAGACAAGATGCCAGATCAAGACCTATCATATTGCATATCACTCTCTGGATTTTGTCGAGAAACTCGAGATTAACTGCGGGGGCACCGAACCTTATACGGCAACAGTATTCAATGCAAGGAAGAATGGTTGATTTGTAGATATGAAGGATATTTTTGTAGCTATTTTCGGTTTTCTTATCGTTTTTAGATTTTATATGTTACTGAGTTCTTCACATCGGAATAACGTTTATATTGAAATATTTAGAAAGTCAAGAAGTTGACAATTTCCAAGAAACTTTAAAGAAAATTGAGTTCGTCTTAATTTCTTCAAAACTGAATGGATATAAATATTTAATGCAACCAATATTTTGAAGAAAGAATCTTCATGTATCTATTGCTTTTCTTTGATTTTTAAAGCACAAAAAGATAAATGTGTTTTTCGTATATTTTCCATTCAATATTTCATTATGATCTATTTTTCATAGAAAGTAAACTCAAGAAAAATTATCTTATGTTATCTCGAAAACTGCATCCTGCAGAGTTCGATGTCAGCACTTTATTTTTCACGAGTGTTTTTTGATTCCAGCGAAATGGAAGAATTATGAACGAAGAATTTACGCGTGCAGTTTCGTTAGAAATATGGTTAGGAGATATTTTTCCTTATTTCTATTTCTTATTTTAACTCGAGCAACGAAGGTAACCTTTGTCAATATTTACCCAAATACCCTGCCTGAGTCTATGATATTAATTTTTTTTTACGTCTGATTGATAAAAATATATTAAATCATACTAAAACAGTTACAATGATCCACGCCGCACGCATTCTGGGGTGAAGCGACTAATATAGATAAAAAAAAGGTAACATTTACTTACTGGTGATGCACGAAAGAAAAATAGTGTCAGCTTAATGTAAAAGTGTTATATAACGTGTCATATTTATTGGCACATAATACGCATTTTTAGAGAACTTTTAGAGGAGCGTATTATAAAATAGAATGAAATACAATCTGTGTCAGCACTTTATTAAATTAAATTAGATGTAATATATATTTTTTATAGCCCACGTGCACCAACATATTCGGATATGGTATAACCTAAAGTAAATTATATCTATGGGCCAAATTTAAATCATGAAACAAAGAAAGCGTTTGTTTGATTCAGAGTTGAAGATAAACCTGCAGGCCGCAGAAACGTGGTAAAAGATTAAACATTCACTGTTAACACGCGCGAGATTCAATCTTGCGAATTTTTCAGGAGGTTTTCGGTATATATACAGTAGCGTCCAAAACTAAGGGACAAAATTTTAAAACCTAATATTTGTTAGAAATAACAACTGTGAAAAGCTGAAATTTTGCCAACTGGTAGTCGTTATCATCCATAATAACGTACTAAAATTTGAATCATTTGCAAAGGATAGAAAAAGAATTATAACAATTATTTATTTATTTTCAAAATAGGATCGTCCAAAAGTAAGGGACAAAATTGAGAAAAACAATGTAAACAGTATGCTATATTCAAATTTTTTGATTTCCTCTAAAGAATATGTCTTACTTAGTCATTTGTAAACGTTGCATCAGCCGGCACCATGGCGAAACGTCAAAAACTTGATTACTCTGTGAGACAAGCTATTGTGAAGCTACACAAGGAAAAGCACACCATTAGAGAGATTTCAGAGAAAGTGAAACGTTCCAAGAGTATTGTAGGCAGGGTTGTTAAATCCTACAATGATACTGGCAAAATAGTTAGTTCTTTTAAAACCGGCAGACCCCGCAAAACTTCGGCAAGAGAAGATCGAATAATACAGCGTATGTCATTAAAGGACCGTTTTAAGTCTTGCACAGAAATTAAAAGGGTTATGAATGGTACGTCATGTGTTAATGTGTCAAGACAGACTGTTTGTAGACGACTGCAAGAAATAGGGCTGTTTAATCGAACCCCAGGGAAGAAACCACTTGTTAGTTCGAAGAATAAGAAGAAGAGATTAGAGTTTGCAAACAGGTATGTAATTTGGACATATGAAAATTGGGCAAAATATTTTTTCAGTGATGAAAGCAAGTTTAATTTATTTGGAAATGATGAAAAAAACAATGTAAAGAGACGTATTGGTGAAAGATTAAGTGCAAAGTGTACTAAGAAAACTGTCAAGTTTGGGGGCGGAAGCGTCATGGTATTTGGTATGTTTTCTAGCCAAGGTACAACGCCTCTTGTCCGGTTATAAACTCGTGTAAACGCGCAGATCTATAAAAACATTGTTCAAGATCATGTGCCAATCATACAGAATTCAGGTTTCGATAGGGCTACCTTTATGCAAGATAATGCCCCATGTCACAAGGCAAAGGTGGTAATGTGTTACCTTAGCGAGCAAGATTTGGAAATTATGGATTGGCCACCGCAAAGTCCTGACTTAAATCCAATAGAAAATCTTTGGAAGACCTTAGGAGTGAAAGTTATGGAAAGAAATCCCACTAGCACTGAGGATTTGTGGGTGAAGCTTCAAGAAGAATGGTCTAAAATTAGTATCGAGAATTGTCAAGAACTGATTCGTTCTTGTAGTCGAAGATGTGCAGCTGTCATTGTTTTTCTCAATTTTGTCCCTTACTTTTGGACGTTCCAAATCTGAAAATAAATAAATAATTGTTATAATTCTTTTTATCCTTTGCAAATGATTCAAAAGTATGTTTGGATGATAACGACTACCAGTTTTTTTCAGCTTTTAGTTTTTTTTCTTAGTTTTGGACGCTATTGTATATATATATATATATATATATATATATATATATATATATATATATATATATATATATATATATATATAGTAAGTAGTAGTAGTCTTATAAGTAGAAGAAATTATACTCGTTCGGAAAACCTTCAGTATTTTGATTTGCAAATAATCAAACCAATACGAAAGGGGAAATAATACAAAAAAGAAAGAACCAAGAACATGTACGTTAGCCGAAAATAATCGTCTAGCATGCAAGTCCAAAGCCCCTGATATGAGTAGGCAAAATAACTAAATAAATTGCTCGATACAGCAAGTAGAGCAGACCTCATTAAACCTAGATAGCCAGAGAAACCACCAAGGTTTCACTAAGCTGATCCTCAGGGAAGCTTAGGGCCTTCCATGACACTCCGCTTAGGTGAAACCTTTGTAGTTTTGTCTGGCTCTAGGTTCTATATATATATATATATATATATATATATATATATATATATATATATATATATATATATATATACGTGTGGGTGTTGTAATTTAGTTGGTCAAAAGAAAGTGAAACGATTTGTGCCTGTTTCATATATATATATATATATATATATATATATATATATATATATATATATATATATATATATATATATATATATATATGTTAATTTGATTGGTTATAATGAAGTGAGACAGGTAGTTAATTGTTTACAAACGCGCGAACTCGTATGTACACACATATAAGCACACACACATTTTAAGATGTGATAATTTGCAAAAACAAAAAAGACATGACACTCACCGACACGTGAAGACGCGGGACTCGAACGGAATCAGAAGAATAATGAAATATGAATGCATTCACATAAAACATGTTTTGCTTTATGTACACCATTAGTTCTCGCAATTCAGCAGCCATATTCGTTGCCTCAGAAGACATTCTTTTAAATTAGCCCTAACTACATGAACTTGACCCTTCTTCATAAGCAAGGGGGGCAACTCTTCCCTAGCTAAAGCTACTTTCTCACTATCACGGGAATTTAACCCACGGTCAAACATTTGCTTACAAGCCATTTGCACCGATAATCTATCTAGACTGAACCGACGACTATACACAGTTGTAAACGCCCTAATTTTACATCTTACTTTACCCCACCACATATTCCCAATCATAGCTCCTCTCAGATCCCTCTGTAGCATTAGTAACAGCTGGTCTCGGAAATCTTTCTCAGCATATAGTGATGAGTTCAATATTCATTAGCCAGTCATCCTAAACGTAGGCTTATCAAAGTTTACACGGACCCGGACAAGTCTCTACTCGGAATAAACTATATAGTGGAAGGTCGGACACATTAAGAGCCCTATATAGACTCTCCTGCCTAAGACTCAGTTGATGTAGCTGGAATGCTCCTTTTAGCCGAGTCGCCGCTAATTGTCCAAGCGCATACTACCTCCCGAGTGTGTCCATTCCGGTATTTGTTGACAAGTTCAAACCTATCGATAAAGTCCCCTAATTGTTTCCTGTTCTTAGTACCCGAATTTAACCCTATACGATTTATGTCGGGGTCAAAGACGACATTCCAATCGCCTGCTAAATCTAACCGTCGAGATGTTGTCAAAAACGCCTTAGATCCGCCGAAATAAATGAGGCTGCTCAGAATGGACATTGGTCCCATAAAATCCAATGAGACGAAGAGCCTTGTCCGTTATTGTAACATCCAATACGCAAAGCCTGCCCACCGGATCTGCAAAGACAATAGCACATGCCGCCTTCGACTACTTTCTTACTGGTCAGGAGACACCTCTCGGGCATCCATCAATACTTTCTTTAAACAGAATGCTTTCATAATCGGGGGTAGAAAACCGGGTCTCCTTCACAAAAGATATATCCACCCTGAGACGCTGAAGGTCGCGAGAGAGTCTCATCCGACGAAACTCCGACCCCTGGCCTCGTGCATTAACACTAGATAACCATTATCAAACAGATTAGAGTTGCTCCACTGTACTGAACATGACCATGAAGACTACATCGCCGGCATGTCCCATTGAACTTGTCCCCATTTCAATCGTGATGGTATAATCACGAAACAGGCCACCAATATCACAGCGGAATGTAAGATTCAAATTTCTATAAAGGTTGGAATAAACAAAAATCGGGATCATAACTGAACAAAAACTGATTTAATTTTTGGGCAGTACCAAGATTTAAAAAAGCCTAACAGGGGAATCATTAGCCTGCTTAATCATTTGCCACATTTGTTGTCACCTGACACCAGATCTCACTAGTGTCAACAATGTTTAAGTATTGAAGAAATTGGTCGGATTTCCTACATCCAACGCATTGGTAGTTTTGAAATTTATTCATTGTTTCAAGTCTTTCATTTTTCTGGATTGTTTTAGAGCTTTTTCTTGTTGATCTTGATATACCCGGTACCAGACATTTTGTATTTTCTTAGTTAAGGGTTATGTATTATTTTAAAAGTTGTCATTTTAGAATGGGTGGAGAAAAGGGTTTCAACAAATAGAAGAGGAGCCATGAAGTGATGCTTTAAAGATAGCGAAGACGGTCCCGAAGAAGAGCCACTTGTTTCTCAGACTGCAATCGCTTCTCCTTCAAAACCTCCCTTAATAATTGTAACTTTTCAGCTTTCCCGGAGGATGGTTCAAATTTATGTTTCTGTTGCCTTAAATGATCTGCGCAGCTGGTTTAGGGAATAAGAGAGTGTCCGTTGATGCACGTAGGGGCTTTGGTGGAACGAAATCACGCTACATGGAGCTTCCCTCCAGCACTTCCAACGTTCCTCCATTCCCCTTTTTCCTTAAAAAAAACGCATCAGTAGTGGGAAAAGGCTATTGGGGGAATGAGAACCGTGAGATGGATCTAACCACACCAGTCCCCGACGCTGGAATGCCCATTACGAGATGGAAATAGCACACTCGACCAGAGAGGGATTTGGCTTGACGTGGCCAGAACTCCAGAAGCCTTCTTCTCTGGGCAGGAAGAGGAGGTTGTGACCAGCATCTCCGCACTTCCAGCAAATTGGTCCACGTACAGTAAAGATACTTGGCATTTTCTGTCTCTCTACAGCGAGGAAATATAGAATTATCGTAGGCTGAGTTTCAAATCAAAGACATACTTTCGAACTAGAATATAGCATAATATTCTTTTTTTATTATGTACCGGTTTCATTTCGAACATGGCTCTCCACAAATTTTTAACACTAGTAGCTCTTAGAAATGTGTTCTTTTTTTCTTTTCTTTTTTACTAACCATAACCCTTCCTTTTAGAGCATCCTTAAAGTTCACTTCCTCCTGCCAACCAACTGTTTGACAACGTATCTTCTGAAACAAAAACTACTACAAGATACAGCTGAAAAGTTCCAGAATCGTCAAGGACGATATAGAAGAACTCATTTCCTATATTCATTCACTTGTGAGAGATTTTTGTGAAAAAGGCTTGGGGGAAAAACATTTCTGCATAATTCACTAAAAGAACAAATATCTGTATAGGTATATATATATATATATATATATATATATATATATATATATATATATATATATATATATATACCAGAAATGTAGGTAGATG
>CAHIKZ030004270.1:1227500-1305000 GCA_903632075.3 Acanthosepion pharaonis
CAATCGACCCCGGTGGACTATATAAAGGGTTCAGTTGTACATTCCAACTAGTATGACATTTTAACCTGAAGAAGTCCGGAGAATACAAAGGCTGAAACGTCGAGAAAAAGAAAATAAAGAGAAGGAAAACACTCGGAGCATTGTAAATAGGTAAAATACCTCAACTCAGGAATATAAAAAAGATGTTAGTTCTCTGATATTTTCGCTCAAAGGCAGCGGAAATGTGAAATCTGTTTTCCTTCCCTACCATAGACGTTCATCTTACAATACGTTTTAATCATTTTTCCAAGATAGGCTATAATGTCACTAAGATACAAATGGTTACTGACTGTTAAGTGTACGTTAAATATATCGGATTATCATAATGATGATATGACCCATATATTATACAGGTATTATTGTTCAAAAAATAAAGTAAAAACAATCCGCGTATAACATATGGATCATCTCTCTATTGGTATAATCCGGTGTAATTAACATATTCAAATTATGTAACGGTCGGTCTTAATTCAGTACCTGGAGATTTACTATATGCATGAAACCCAGAGTCATAATATTGGTGAGGAAATATTTATTCTTATTTATTAATATATAGTTTATATGTCAGTTATATTACATCGAACACTGTTTTATAAACACCAGCATTGAATGTGATCGTCCTGGGTTTGACGATAAACTACATCCGGCAGAAAGGCTTCTGATCAGGATGGTTTGAGGAGCGGGGAAATGCTTCATGATTGCAGTTGTTCTCAGCTCCACACAGACGCAGGTTTGTAGCACCTATTATGGACCAGGTTTGGGCAAATAGGTAAGCCCCACAAAGGAGTCAAACACTATGAAAGTATTTAGAAATTCATAGTAAAGTACCAGTAATTGATTTTCATAATAATAGAAATTACCAGCAATACAATTCTGTAAGAAAAAAACAAAACGTTACCAGCATTACATTTTTGCAACAATTTATTGTTTTAAATACCAACAATACACATTTTTGTAAAACTTCGGTATTAAATGCCCCCCTGTATAGATATGCTGTAAAAAAAAAAAAGTATTGAAATGCGATATTTTATATATATATATATATATATATATATATATATATATATATATATATATATATATATATATAGTTAAAGCTAAAGAGCCAGACAAAACTACTAAGGATCGTCAGTGAATGCCGGCCTTCCGTCACGATCCCGATAAGCGAAACCTCGGTAGGTTTGTCTGGGTCTCTAGCTTTAGCTACGTCTGTTCTACTCATTGGATTGAGAACTTTATTTAGTTATTTTGGTTACTCGCATCGGGTTTTTTTTTTATTTGTACCTTGAACTCGTATGCTAGACGATTATTTTCGGCTAATGTACATGTTCTTGGTCCTTTCTTTTTTTATACCTTTTTTCCCCTTTGGTATTGGCTTGTTTATTGGCAAATCAATACACCGAAGGTTTTCCGAGCGAGTATATTCTCTTATACTTATAAGATTTCTATTATATATATATATATATATATATATATATATATATATATATATATATATATATATATATATATATATTGAACAATAAAAACATATTAAAAAATTAAAATCTTTAAACACACTGGGTTGTAGATTAATATTCTTTCGTTTTTTATTATTATTTCATTTAGATTCCTCGATTAGTTTTGACCAAAATGGCCATCATCGGGAGGAGAAATATTTTTGCTTGCTGGTAGCAGTAAACTACAGAAATGAATGTCTTTTGTTGGAGAAAATGAACTTTTGTCTGTAGTTTTCATTTGTTTTTTTTATTTTTTATCTTTTTGACATGAATCTTTTAACATTCCTTGTGTTGGTCAAACAGTCTCTTTTAAGTTGTTATTTGAGATAAGTGCTGGATAGATACATATTATTCTGAATTCTCTGTTTGACAGTTTTTTGACCTGGTGAGGGATGTGTCTCTATTTAGTGTTTGTGTGTGTGTTATTTGGTTCTTAGGGAGTGAGTGAGTATGATATGTCTAAGCGTGTGTATTGCTGTAGGTGTGTGTTATCATTTTGTCTCATTAGGGAGTGAGTGAGTATGATGTGTGTAAGTGTGTATATTCGTGTGGTGTGTGTGTGTATATATATATATATATATATATATATATATATATATATATATATATATATATATATATATATATATATATATATAATCTTTTAAGTCATAAAATAAGTAGCAATCTAAAGCCATTTTACTGCACAAAACTGATGCTGTGGTAAAACATTTCTACGTACATGCATTAAAACGATGACTTCATATCAGCTGGGTGACTTATCGCCATCCACTTAGTATTTTTTTTTTATTCATAGACCATTAATATTGTTTTCCATCTTCAAAGTGTGCCTACTGCATGTCGTCTTTTACCAAAATTTTCTATACTTATAATATACCAAGTTGTTCATATTCATTTCTACGTACATAAAACTAGTTTCTCTACATAACTTATCTCATACAACTTGATATCTGTCTTCAAACAAAATACTTCTCATTTAAACGTGAGTTTGACGTGTGAATTAAAAATATCAAGAGAATGATTATGTGTAAACAAAATTTTATGTTATTTGAATCGGCCGGAGGCCATTAACATGAACCAATCATATGAATACGAAAACAAATAAACAAACCTTTGAAGTGATTTACGTCTGTGTTCAATACATACGTCTTCGTCTCTTAAATATTGTCTCCTATTTTGAAACTTTTTGTTTAAATGAAAGTAAACCTTGCGGTACTTAAAGTATAAAATTCTTCTCCAGAATGATTGCATCTTACTGAATATTTTACTTTAAAACGAATGAGAAAAATGATTGAAAATAAAAAAAGAACATTTCATCTTATATGAGAAAGCAAAAGGTTTTAAAATAATATTTTGTTTTATAACAGAAGAAAAAAGCGTGTCTCCCGAAACTTGGTTGCTAAAGCACTCTTAGCTCTATCTACTTTCTAAGCAAATAACCAAAAATTTGAGCGCAGTACTAAATTGGCGGCAAGGTGTCATCATTTTACATCCGAGATGTCTAGATTAAACCGTAATTTTTGTGCTAACACTTTTTTCTATCGCACTTCTCGCTTGTGGACAACTTAAATGACCTCTTTCTTCCCAGTCAACATTGACCTTCAAAAATGTAAATGCAATGGCAATCGTTATCTTGCATTTTCGTAATTATTATTCGTTCCTTACTCTCTTTTTTTTTCTTGATAGGCTCCAGAATCGGATATGCAATGTGGTTGGCCCTGCCCTGGCGTCTCGTCTACAGTCACTTTCTCACAGACGCGCCGTCGCCTCCCTCTGTCTGTTCTACAAATACTTTCATGGAAATTGCTCCGAGGAGCTGCATTCGCTGGTTCCCAGACGTCATGAGTTCCAGCGCCCTGCGAGGCTAGCATCCCGCTCTCACCCCCTTCACTGTCGAAACTCCTAAATATAGCCTCTCTTCTACTCTAATAGCTCCATATCTCACACCTCTCGCCTGTGGAACTCCCTTCCCTTCTCCTGTTTCCTTGAGAGCTATAATCTCCAGCTATTCAAGTGTAATGTCAATCGACATCTCCAGTTGCCTTGATCTATCCACTACCCTCATCCTTTCTTCTATCACTCCTATCTGATATTGCTGTAAATTTTCTGTAACCCCTTGCGTCCTAGTGGCTTCCCGCCTTGCTTGGGGTGAAATGCTTAAAAAAAAAATAGACGATTTGCACATATTTTCGCATACTCCGTCTCTTCTTGCGTGCTAGTGGATTTATTGTCTTACTTTGGGTGGAATTAAATCAGATATGTTTAAAATTACTTACTTATCTTGCGGGGAACTGAATGTTGGTCGCAACAGGAACATTTCTGTACCCCCCGAAATATCGAAAATTAAACATTTTTTTCTCAAATTGTGTGAATAAACATAAAATGTATATTAATATTTCAATTCTTGTCGTAGTACTTTATCTACTGCTGTGAGCCGTGTCCCATCGGGATGTTGCTGATCATGGCTCTAAAAAACACCCTCCCCTTTTCAGCTCGTAATAATTTTCTTTTTCTTCTTTCTCCGCCAGCCATTTGGTCAAGATCGCTCGGTATGTTTTGCGTTGTTTTTCTCTGTGCCGCTTATCGGAAAATCTGTCCTGTGAGTATCAAATTTTATAAATCCGCTTTCCTCATTATGTGTCCTAGAAATTTGAACAGAAGTTACCCATTATTTCTTTTCTGTCGAATCATAAATGAATGATACGGATATCGTTGGAAATAATTGAATCACGAATTTACGATTTCCGCTGATCTCCAATAAAATTGGATTGACGATGTCGCTGTTTAAAGGTTAAAAACATAAAAGTAAAACAGAGGCTTATATTTCCATAATGTATATTATATGCAAAAGCCCGTACGGTGATAGTTTAAACTCTTGTCTATATTCTGCTTACCTTCTTGAAAGAAACGGAAAGTGCTGTCATAACTATATTATTATGATATCCAATCAAAGTGGTCTATAAACGAATAAATCAACCTGACACGAATAATATAAGCGCTTAAATGAATTTGTGGACTTTGTTAATAGTATTCGCAAATTTTTCTTTTGATTCACCATGATTTAGCGCTCTGTTTCTCATATTAGCAATTAGGAAAATAAACAATGCCACAGATCTGTTAGTAAAAACAGATTCCTAGACAGAACAATGCTACTATACGCGTAATTAATTTGAGTAATGATTTGACTAATAATCTGCAATTTACTGGGATTCTAACTTGGGGCAATTCACCTAGTTTTCGTTTTACTTGTTCGTTGGTTCGACATTTTAGTTTAGCGGCATTTCATCACCTTTATTGCCTTTTAAATGGCGAAATCTAATTAGTTTATACGCAATTTTAATTTATATTATTTTTTTTTTAGATAATAATGTTTTAGTAATACAGGTAACATTAATTAACCAATAACTGGGGGGGGGAGAGGTGGATCTATATATTTCCCAGGGATATTTACGAGTGTGTGTGTATTACGCACCCAAATGAAATGAGCCATTCTGGCCAATTATACAATACACCACCCACAGATCCAAGCATACAGCACTCGATGTTCCCAAGCGGTCACCCATATAGGTTCGATATTGGGTAACTTCGGCAATCACTCGGGAACAGGTATTTCAACATTATGTACCCGTAAGCTCTTTTTAATAGAGGAAGAAAATATTATATGAGGCAGGTCTTTCAAAATAATTTATTTAAATAACTTATATTTTTAATGACAAAATGTAAGCCTCATATCTCGGCCAAAATAAATCTTTATTAGTCAAAGTTAGGTTTATTAATATGAAGACATTGTTTTCATTGATTTTTCCGCGAGTTTCTTCCATCCTGAAAAATGATAGCCTCGGGAATGGACGAATAACCAGAAAATAGATTATCTAAGGTCACATCAGTGTACATCTAATAATCCGTACGTTAAAAGGTGACCTGGAATTAGTGGAGGCAAAGAAGTATTATCAACAGGTTAGGGTGAAATCTCACCAACAGGGAAGAAGTGGAAGGGCTTTTTATAATTAACTTGGATTATTTTACATAGAATGACAAATAGATAAATTTGTATATACTATCTGAGGATAGATATATGGATTTGTATAGATTATCTAAGGAGATAGATAGATAGATAGATAGATAGATAGATAGATAGATAGATAGATAGATAGATAGATTTGCATCATTATCTAAGGACATATACAGCTATCTAGCTGCATATATAGATATAACAGGATTGAGATAGATAGATAGATTTTATATTTTCTATAGATAGATATATAGATAGATAGATAGATTTTATATTTTCTATAGATAGATATATAGATAGATTTTATATCCTTTCTATAGATAGATAGATAGATAGATAGATTTTATATTTTCTATAGATAGATATATAGATAGATAGATAGATTTTATATCCTTTTTATAGATAGATAGATAGATAGATAGATAGATAGATAGATAGATAGATAGATAGATAGATTTTCATGTATTATCTAAGGATATATATAGTGAGAGCTATCTACCGGGATATATAGATATAACCTGCCTAAATATATATATATATATATATATATATATATATATATATATATATATATATATATATATATAGAGAGAGAGAGAGAGAGAGAGAGAGAGAAATATTCACTATTCACTGAATTGAACGACATGAAGATTTCAATGGGACTTGAATTAATACAAATTCAACTAAGAGAATAAGGCAAGTGTATGTATAATTGACATCGCTCGCTTTATATGAACAGAGATGGTTGTATGCAAAGAATAGTGGCTAACGTGAGTAAATAACACGATTGCATATTCGAATCCTAGCGTTGTTCAAACATACATGAAGCATCGAGAAATCACTTGAATCCTGTTTTTTCATTCCATTATCCGTTCGGATAAAACAATGGCTGTCGTCAGCCTACAACTGTGAATTTTTGTTGTTGGCGGGGGGGGGGGCAGGAGAATACGTCTACTCCCACAAGGACAGTAAATGAAGATCCATTTCAGAAGACATTACAAGAGCGACAACCAATTCACGCAAACGGTATAAACGTTTCGTCAAGTAAGAGTGAAAACGAGTATTTTCTGCTCCCGAAATTCAAACAACACATGAATTTGCATTAGATAGAATATCGTCTGAAGATAGCACTGCAACCGTTATTTTTTTAAATCGTCAGTATCCTTTCTATCTTCGTATGTTTTTTGTTTTCCATATATATATATATATATATATATATATATATATATATATATATATATATATATATGATTTATTCGAAAATTACAACATACATATATTATAAAATCCCTACAAAAATAGCCATTTTGTTTTAACAAATATATATATATATATATATATATATATATATGTATGTATGTATATGAAGAAATATAGTTTTAAGGTGTGCTATATTTATGGGATAAAGTACTCAATATCAGAGATAGATCGTACAAAAATATGAACATTGAACTCAATACTCAGAGGCGACAGGCTGTTTTATGCTGGACGCAGTCATCATGCCTGACGATTGCGTCCAGCATGAAACAGCTTGTTGAATTCAATGTTCACTTTTAAATAGATATGAACATGAAAACAAAAGGAAAATTTACCTTAGCCGACACCTTTCATCCGCTGTGAGATTTTATTAAAGCAAATGTAAGGATATTATCATTGATTGACAATTATTTATCAGATGCATTAGTCATACATCAAAATAAATTCAACTACAAAGCTGACTTAGCGAATATCAAAATTATTAAACATGAAAGGAACGAAAAATTTTGAAATTGCCGCTATTGTATCAAAATATAAATCTCCGCCTTCTTCCTGCTATTTCCTTTCATTAAATAATTGCTATTATTCCAATCTAAGATACATGGCCAAAAATTGCAAAAAAATAATTAAAAGAAAAAGGGTAAGTCCACAAGCTTCTGTTAGTCAAATCATAACACGTAAATTAAACCCAATCCAAAATAGTTTAAATACTAATTTTTATGCGCATACACACGCGCACGCACACACACACACACACACACACACACACACACATATATATATATATATATATATATATATATATATATATATATAGAAAACAGATGTATCTCTATGTGTCTGTAAACCGTCCTGCCTCTCTGCCTCTTTCTTTCTTTCTCTCTCTCTCTCTCTCTCTCTCTCTCTCTCTCTATGCTATTTATGCACGTCCAATTCCAATAAAATTGTACACACATGTTGCAAATTTACCAAAAGCGGTCAAGACCAATTTTTCAATCTCCAGAAAGAACACCCCCACCCAAATCCTGGGTTTGGCAGAAGAATCCATAAAACTGAAGGTTGCTACGAGTGTTTGCAAAAAAACAAGCTAAAGTTACACGTGAACAAATTATTTCACTGAACGATGTGATGTATTTTCACGAAGTTTATGTTGAGTTCTTGATAGTTTTCCAGCGACATTGGCTTCACACAATGATTTGCAAAAAAACTGTGAAAAAATCGTTTTTTTTTTCGTACTACTGAAAATGAAAACTTGAATGACTTCCTAATTTTTATCCGATTTTCTTCAAACATGTTGCAAAAATTTGACATCATGCAAGAAATATGATAGTGTGGGATTAGTCCTCTTCGCTTACCGTGAAAAGATAAAAAAAAAACTGTTCCGAAAAGATATTTTTCGGCCATAACTCTCTGGTTTTTCAACTGATGCTTTCCAAATTTGCTATGTAAATTACATATGGCACACACATTGCCCTGCGTAAATTTTTGGTTTAGATTATTTTAGTTAAACGGACAAAATCTGCGACCAGCTAGGCTTTTGATATTTACTCAATATTTTCTTCATATTATTCCATTCTAACTTGGCATTTCAGGAGGATAATTGAAGCGTTATTTATTAGCTCCAGCTTTATAGTAAACGTACGAAGAAGGAGAGGATCTTCATGCGTTTTCACTTGCAGATAAATCAGGGTCTGACATTTCATCCCTACTTCCTTTGATTATTAGATTTCTGAACAATGTCATATTATCTAAAAGTTATTACGATCAGAGGAAATTTGCTGAATATCTAAAACATTGAGACAGTTTATCCCTGAACAACGACCAGACAAGAAGTTTTTATCGATGGTATTCTTTATTAAGAACAATCAAGCACTTGCGAAGGATATACCGTAAAAATATGAGAAGCGGAGTAGTTTAGTATACCAACTGATAATGCATGCAAGCAGGGATGAAGGCATATATTTCTAGACAGGGGGTGCTACAATAAAGTTAGGTTATAAAATTACAGGCTTGTATACCACAAAATACTAAACACTTTCGTTTATTAGTCATTGAACTGTATTACCTCACATGCCTGTACTTGCATGGTATTTCCCCAAACCTACTGACACCCCCTTGACACCCCTATACAATAATTTTTTAAAAACCAACAACGTCTTTGCTTTTGTATATAACTACTTGAAATTCTCTCCGAAGACGAAAGATAAGTTTTCCTTTGTTTATTATTCATATTTTCCTGTTACTCTACCTGAAACACACACACACACACACACACATATATATATATATATATATATATATATATATATATATATATATATATATATATATATTCCCAAGAGGATAAAATCCAAGTAGAACTCTATGTACATGACGGAGCAAGAATATAATATAGAATATAAAAATACTAATATTCAATGGTTATGATTGATTACATTGGAATCGTAAATACGATCCAATCAATTAGACCTAAAATTCCAAAGTTCAAGTTTTTTAATTTCACTGTATGAGGAATTGGATCGTGATTACGATTCCAATATAATCAATTATAACCATGGAATATTAGTGTCTGGGCTTATATATATATATATATATATATATATATATATATATATATATATATAGATAGATAGATAGATAGATAGATAGATACTAGCAGCATGCCCCGGCGTTGCCCGTGCTTGATTAAAAAAATCGTACGACTCATACAGCAATCGCTATCACTTGACTTAAAATATTTTTGCCCTTCTTCGCCGTGCTGATGTTGCTACATGCCTTAATTCTTGCCTATCTCACACTGCGATTTTTTCTAAGCTCTATACTAAACATTAAATCTGTTACGAATAAAGAATTAAACAAAATGAAAACAAAATGATCAGCTTTAAAAAAGGACCCGTAACTGGAAAAACCGAATGAAAAAAGAATGTTAACAACAAATACTTTTTCACACCCAACCCAGTTCTGCAGAACCAGAATCAACGTTGAGTTTAAGCAAGCGAATGAGCCAATTGGAGTAAAGTGCCATGCAAATTTAAATTTTTCCCACTTGTGACGAATGCAGCCATTGATTTTTTTTTTTTTTTTGCATGCTAGCATGCTAGGTAACATTCGTCAGCTGTTGGCTCTCACGCTGGCCAGTAGAATCTTCCTGCCTATTCGTGGCAGCCAGCTATATTCTCTCACTCTGTCCAGTAGAAAATGGCCGCAAACTACATGAAAACTGCTGTAGAAGCATGAAAAAATAGATTATTTCCACTATCGAAGGCAATTGGGAAATGCAAAGTCGGTCTTGGCTTTGGCCTTGGAGCATGTGCATGTAAATTTTGGTGCAAATCCGTCCACACTTTGCGGCCGTGCATTCGTTACACACACACACACATCCTGCCTTTTATAAATAGAAATATATATTTCTTGAAAAATATGAGAAACAAATGCTTGGAGAATTTAAGTCATATTATATATATATATATATATATATATATATATATATATATATATATATATATATATATGAATAAAATTCTCCAAGAATTCCTTTCTCATTTTTTCCTAGAAATTTTAACTCTTATTACCTGTTCCTGAGTAAATGTACTTTTTATTTCCATTTCCCCATAAAACCCAATCTTATTTAATTGCTTCGTCCATGGTAATCCTAACATTCTGCTTTAGAACTACATTTCCTTCTCCTCAAGAATCTTCTTCATCTGTGATGAAATTGCCACGCATTGCTCAACATAAAGAAGGAACAATAATATATAACAGTTCACTAAAATCTTTATTGATTCTAACAAATAAGAATCCCTATTTCTTAATGCTTTGCTTAGAGAAAAGAAAAAGAATTCTTGGATAAACATCACTCACCACAGAACGGTAAAATTCCGGAATATGAAGCTCATGAAAATATCGATAATACTTTGAGCACTGTGAATAATTTGAGATAAAATTCTTATATAATTTAATTAGCAATAAAAACTGATGTTTTTTTTTTGTTTTTTTTTAGACCTAAACAATAGTAGGAGTGATAAATAAAACATTTTCTCCGCCTTCGGCAGAATACGCAACTAGAACGACTTTCTGTGAGTATTTATGTTTAAATGCATCCCCACAAGTGCCGTAAGATTGCTGGGTCAGCGATGCGTGATACACCGATAGGCGATCATGTATCTTTCGATACATGACTGACGAGGCAGATTTTTCCCGCAGTAGTTTGCCATTTCCTTCTGCGGTAGACCAGTTACCATCCAAACCTACAGAACCCGGTCTATTTACCCATAGATGAAGGGAGTAGAAAAGGATTCATACCTTTCCTAACTGCATTAGCACATAAGTGTATATAATGGATTTAACTTGTATTCGAACTCGGATTTCCGAGTTCGCAATCCGGTACGCTGCCCATTACTCCTCCGTACCTCTAAGCTTGCTGGGAGATGGGTGAAAACCCTGACTGTCCCCTGCTTAAACCCCTAACTGGAGTGGGTGAAAAAAATCCTGATAACGTCCCAAACGCTATTTGCGTGTAAGTGAATGTAACGACCTCGCCTCTCCAATTTCTCATTTCGAGCTGCAATCCGATCACGAACATTCCCGTTGCTGCAAGATATGGACTAATCTAAAGTCAAATCATAGGTGGAGGTAACGGGAAACATATCTAGTATCTTTCCCAAGAAGTCAAAGCAATTTTTAGAGAAGAAACGGGATATGTGAAGAGCCATGTTAGCTTACGCTCTGAAAAGATTTTTCATTTACTAAAGAAAAGCAAAAAGATAATTGGCTTCAACCGGTGATCTCTAGTGTATATCACCACTTAGTACAGATACAACTTACACGAAACAATTTTCTTTGTCGTGATTGGTATTTCTCTTGTAATGTTTTAAATATTTCCTTTTGATGTTTCTTTGTGCCCATCGCGATACCATTGGGAAAACGAGAAACTGTAAAACGTTTTCAACAATTTAAAACGACAATAATGTAATTAGAAGAAATCTCTTTCCAATTATATCGGAGCTGGAGAGAAATATGTGTGTCGTAATTTTTTGTTCTCTTTGTCTCGGCTCGCTTATTAAGTTAAGATTACTTGCGAAAATAATATTTGGTCGTTATCACCATTTCCTGCAAAATATTACCACTCCAAATTTGCAATTATAGCTTTTAACATTTCACATTTTATACATAAAATTCAAGAGCTGCTCTATTATTTAAGACATTATTTCGGGGTAATAATTATAACGGGTGTACTTAAATTTATACTGGGTTGCTGTTGCGCAAATACAGAAAGCACATTAACAGGTTAAATGTTGTGTGATCTTCTACATTAACTTTATTGTTCTTGATTTACAACAACGAGCTTAGTGTTTGATTTAATAACGTTTCAATTTGTAAAGGAGACCGTGTGAAATGACAATATGAATAGTGACAATAATAATGGCATGAAAACATACTTTCCAAGCATTGGTCAATGTAGGTTGGCACTGGGTGACCGGCCCTACTTGCGCCAATGATAAATATCCAGAGCAGTAGATCACAGGCAGTTTCTTGTTTTTCACGCCAGGAATGTTGTGCAAAGAGCATTCTGCGTTCACGTAATATTAGAGAAATATCAATGTTTAATTAATTTAACAAACAACAAAAGGTCATTTCTCTCTCGCTTGCTCTAGGTTATTTATTATGACCCGGCATGTGATTGTAATTCAAAATCAGGCCGTATATATATATATATATATATATATATATATATATATATATATATATATATATATATATATATATATATATATATATATATATATTTTTATTACTTTTTTTATTATTATTATTATTATTATTATAAATAATAATAATAGTAGATTACGATAAATGAAGCTATAACGTGTAAGTCGAGACATGGAAGTTAGTCTCCTACCACTGGGCGTTGCAAAAGAAGACCCAAAAGTCGACAGTGCCGGAAATATGGATGTAGCTTCGGGATGGGTTCTTGATGCTTGACCCAACATGTTATTATAATAGAAATCCAGGTAAAAGACACATTTCAATAATAATAATAATAATAATAATAATAAATACAAGGACCTTGAAATAGAAATCTCGAAAATGTGGCATATGGGAACATCAACAATCCCTCTTGTAGTTGTAGCCCTAGGACTGGTTAGAAAAGATTGCAGCAGACTAATTGAAGGGATTCCTGGAAGTCCATACCTCAAGGAGATACAAAAAATTGTTTTGACAAGTACAGCCCACACCTTACGAAGGGCTTTATCTATGTAATTTAATTCTTTTTTTTTATGTTAGTGGAAAGTGTCATGACGCCATTTCTAACCTTAAGTCCCGGAAAGAAATGCGGGACGCCGGAAAGAAAGGAAATGTAAAACGCCAGAAATAATAATAATAATAATAATAATAATAATAATAATAATAAATCCAAGAAGTTCAAAATGGAGTTCCCAAAGAATCTGAAAAAGGTGAAGAAATACAAGTAAAGCATAATACACCGACTGAAGCTGCAAAATACTTCAAAAAGAAAGCAATACGAAAAATGCTTAAAAAATAAATTAAAAGCAAATACAACCGATCAAAAATGAAGGCAAGATAAAACGCTTCATGTTCAATAACTCTCACCGTACCAAACAATCTGGTATAAAAAAAACCCAGTAGCCAAAAGTGATAAAGCTGAAACCGAAGGTTTTATACATGCTGCACAGGACCAATGTTTATTAAATATTAATTAACAAACACATATATTGAAACAAATGTGTTAGCCTAAAATGCAGATTCTGTGATAAATATCCGGAAACAATAGATCATTTCGTATCAGTTTGCTCGGTACACCCACTCAATATAAAACCCGATATGACTTAGTGGACTAATATCTATACTGGAAAATCTGCAACATCTACGGGAAGGAAACTGAAAGAAGTTGATATGAACACCATCCAAACCCGGTTAAGGAGATAGAACCAGTTACAATTTTATGGGACAACACAATACACACAGACAGAACAATCAAATCTAACCGCCTAGACATTGTTATTAGGGACCGCAAACAACTGAAGTGCCTCCTTATTGATATGGCAGTCCCTGCGGACTGCAATGCCTCTTTGAAGATCTTCAAAAAGATCTCAAAATACAAGGACCTTGAAATCGAAATCTCAACCATGTAGCGCATGAGAAGATTAACAATTCCAGTTGTAGTTGGAGCCCTCGGATTGAATGGAAAAGATTCAAATAGACTAAAGTGAGGGGGATTGCTGGAAGACCATACCTTAAAGAAATACAAAAAATAATTCTCACGAGTACAGCCCAAAACTTACGAAGGGCTTTATCGATGTATTCTTTTTTTTTTTTTTTTTTGTCAGTGGAAAATGTCATCATGCTATTTTTAACCTTAGAGCTATGGGCGGGACCAGGAAAGAAATGTGTACACACTAGAAATCAAAGGAAATATAATAATAATAATGTTAATAATAATAATAATAATAATAATAAGAAGAAGAAGAAGAAGAAGAACAAGAAGAAAAACAAGAACAAGAAGAACAACAACAACAACAACAATAATAACAACAACAATAATAATAAATAATAATAATAATAATAATAATAATAATAATGTTGGACTTTACACTACACAGAGACAACAATTTTATGGCACACACACAGACCAATGAAAGTTAATCACCCAGACATTGTAATCAAAGAGCTCACAAAAAAACTGTTTCTTATTGACATGGCAGTCCGTGCAGATTATAATGTATCTTTGAAGATCTTCAAAAACTATAGACAAGTATCTTGGAAAATCTAGAAATTGTGGCTCATGATGACATCAGAATTTTCAGTTGGAATTGGGGCCCTCGGATTGACTGGAAACGGTTATGTTACACTCGTTGAAGGGATTCCTGTTAGCCCGAGCCTTAAAGTAATACAAATGATTTTACTCAAAAGGACTTCTCGTACATTACGAGGTACATTTTCACTGTGTTATCTAAACATTTTTTTTTTTTACTCAAATGGTCAGTGGAAACTATCATGATACATTTTCTGATCTTACGTCTCTGTTTTGGACGCGGAAGGAAATGTATATAGAACAGAAATCAAAGGAAATAATAATAATAATAATTATAATAATGATAATAATAATTGTTGTGGATTCCGGGATAAAATCCGATACCAATAAATAACAAACGCTAAGAAGCAATATAGGAAAATAAATGTATTAACGTAATAATACAAACTGGTAATGCAGGTTAGTAGTTCCAGGAATGCGGGTTAGTGGAATATATATATATATAAAATATATATATATATATATATATATATAATAATTTGTAATTTTGGCCATAGATATCTCTAGGCCTGGACTCGACTATAACTCTGGTTGAACACCCGGTCTCGACGTATTGCGGTATTATTTCCTTACTTAGTCTACGTGCTCGCTGACTGTGACTCTAGCTCACTACGTTCGCTCGTTCTTCGTTCGTTAGTTCTCTTTGGGTATTCTCTAGCAGTAGTATATGTATACTCTGGGTGAGTCCATTTGTGTAAAAAGGGGAGGACCCCCTCAACAACAACAACAACAACAACAACAATAATAATAATAATAATAATGATGATGATGATGATGTCGGTCAATTAAATGTTATTCTGGATACGAGGCAGATACATATATCGGCCATAGATAAATGTATAATCTACGGTAGTTAGAGTTGTTGATAAAATTACCCTACATGTTTGCTTATAAGTCCCAAAATAAATCATCGCCTTCTTTTGAAAAATGTGTATCATATACGCCGATATATACGGTATTATTTATAATAATTCTTTCTTTATTCCCACCTCAGTAAAACTTCCTCTAGTCTTTCAGAACTTGGCTATTTAAATAAGTATTATTTGATCCATTAATGGATAATTTCGATAGTGCAATCCTTTATTTAGACTTTGATAGTACATCTATCTTTTATCATTGTGCCAATATGCACAGTACTGTAAAATAATCACATGTAAGTCCGTCTTAAAAAATAATCCCTGTCTTGGTGTGTTACTGGACAAGTTGATATTTTATATATCTTTTTTAAACATTACCAAACACATCGACCAGAAAATGGTCGTTAAAACACCTGTGCTTGTTTAAAACTCTCAATTGGGTAGAGACAGCTTTACATTGTTTATTCTACTGGCTTCCTTGGAGTAGAGGCCGGATTCAAAATGAATGATTCATCCTGTTAGTTTTCATTGTTATCTTATCGAATTTCAGATCTGTGTCAGCAAAGCATAGACTTAAAAATACCCACAAAATATTCAAGCCATTCTTTCCTCACATGACAGACATAAAACGAGGTAAATACATTGATTTAATTCCGACACATGAGAAGCTATGGCGGAAGATCAGTGAACGAAGCTCAAACATAAAACTGAACGTTACATATAGAATATATTTTCGTATGTCCGGCAGTTTAAATTATGAGCATATCAATGAAACCATCCAAAAGAAAAAAAAATCTTTCAAGAATAAAAATAAAGATATATCCTGAGCATAGTTGCCATTATATCTATCTATCTATATCTATCTATCTATCTATCTATATATATATATATATATATATATATATATATATATATATATATATATATATATATATATATATGCACACACACAGACACAAAGACACACAGACACAAAACACACAGACACACACACACGCACACACACACACACACACACATGTATATATATATATTATATATATATATATATATATGTTTCTCTCTCTGTGTACTACAGGCAAAAAAGTCTGAAAAAAGTACACCTCATACTAAAATATTTTTTGTATTTTTAAAGTAAAAGATAAAATGTGAATAACTAGAGTGTATTTGATTATATTTTTGCAAAAATAAGCATTCAAGTATAAAAATGCCGTAAATCAGAATCATATTTTGTTTTCGTCAATAAAACCACCACATACTTTAAATAATCTTTACAAATTCTTGACATTTTTCCAACAGCTTTTGAAAAAAAAAATAGCAGATCTACCCAAGTATTATTCAAACATTGAAAAAGCTTACTCTCACGCTGTGGATATTCTCTTAGAACTCTTCTATCCAATTCATCTGATATCAAATTTATAGAATCGAACCAAAATGAAAGTTGTTCCCCAGAATCGCGTTGAGAATACCAAGAACTACACGGGAGTAACGAACAAACGTCTGTAAATGTTAGCAAAACAGAGATTCGATGAAATAACAAGATGACAAAAATTACTAAGTACTACAAAGGGTATGATGTTATGCAGATCCATTATCATCATAAAGGTACACGGCATATGAAATATACTCTCGCCTGGGATTGTAGAATACACCGAGTGTACGTCTGCAGAGGGATGAGACGCTTGCAATGAGGACTCTTTCAAGCCGTGTGTTTCGACCCGTAATGAATTAGTACAGATACCTTGCATGATCTGGGTCTATACGTGGTTATGTGATGGAAACACACCTCTTTGGTCATAACTAGGTCTAGACGGGCGGTCGGAGAGGGCAGACCCGTTCATTCGGCTTGACATATGAAACCCTAGCAGTTATATAACTGAACCTGACGTTTTCTCACAAACTGACCACATAACGGTCAAACACCCAGACCTTTATTATTTTAAAAATGATAGAAGGCGGTGGCTGATCGAGTCGAAGAGAAAGAAACATTAACCGCTCTTTAAATTATAGGGTCAGATTTTTTGTGTACTGAAGGTTAAAGTTATCTTGGACTAAAAGATCCTTACTTTACGTGAATATACCGGTAGAGACATGAAAGGCAAATGGGTTTAATTACTTGATAAATTCTAAAATACTAACCGGCCTTCGTGGTGGATCGTGGATCACAGGCACAATAATAAAAAGAAAACAAATCACATGCCAACTATAAATATTTTTTAAAAAAAGAAGCATAAACGAACAAAAATAAAACACCAACAAAAATAAATTCTAAGTACTAGAGAGAATGGATGACATGTCAACAAAAACTTTAGGCTAAATATAAAACTCAAATAAAAATACTAACATGGGATATAGAGTACTACAATGAAACTGTCGTGGATTAAAGCCAAATTATTCATACTAATAACAACATTGGATCCTGCAGTTATATGTACCCAAAGAAAATTTATGAAATAAAATGATGATACTATTTGAAATTATCAAGAGTACAGCCGCATTCACAACTCTGGATTCAGGGCCTTTGGTGGGTCTAACCCCCTTAATAAAAATGAAAAATAAAAACAAAATTACAGGCAGCTCCTGTCAGAGTTACTTTGCATAGACCCGTGAACATATACTCACTGTATAGGCAACCAGATTACCAGATAGAAAAAAACAAGCTGGAAAATCTAATAAAGCATTTACGGAAACCAGTCATTATCCTCGAAGGTGTTAATGGCCACAATTCCATATGTGGATCCAAGGAGACAGGAGACAAACACAAAAAGGGAACATTAAGAAAGAGAATCATTATGAATAATAAGCTATGTCTGCTCAAAAAGGGAACAGCGCCAAATATCAATCTGCAAATGGAAGACTGTCAGCAATTGATCTTGCTAAGTGGGATCTAACAAATTACTAAAAGGTAAGGTACCATGATAACGTTTGCATCCACATCATCCTGAGAAACAGTGAGGGGACCGATGAGCATCCATCTAGTTAGAGCCTGAGCAAGAACCAGTGGAAACACTTAAGACATTTAGGTAAAAACAAATTCACACTAAATAATATAAAAGCAGCAGAATATTTCATGAAAACCATAATTGTCACAGAAAGAAACCGCATCCCACAAAACTCATCCCCAAGCAGTAGAAACAGACCCTGGTTTGATGATGGATTTAAAAAAATAATTAGACGAGAGAAAGTAGCACTTAAAAAATTAAAAAAAAAACATCCGCCAAATATATTAGCTATAAACAAAATAGAGGAAAAGTCTATAAAGCAGTAGAAGAAGTCAAGAAGGACTGTTTAAACATATGTCAGCAAAATAAATTTGGCTGCATCAGCAAAAATAGTTTGGAAAACATCAGTGGATACAATGTAAAACATATATCAATAATAATACGGCAATGGAAAAAATGGCTATACAATTCTATTGGCCTATACATCGGCAACATATTCATTCAAAATAACTTTAAACTACCAATCCAAATCTCTAACACAAAACGCAGAAAAATCTCTATCTATAAAAGGCAGGATGTGTATGTGTGTGTGTGTGTGTGTGTGTGTGTGTAACGAATTCACGGCCGCAATTTTCGACGGATTTGCACCAAAATTTACATGCACATGCTCCAAGTTAGCGGAAGGACTAGATCGACTTTGCATTTCCCAACTCCCATCGATTGTGGAAATAATCGATATTTTCATGCTTCTACAGCAGTTTTCATTTAGTTTGCGGCCATATTCTACTGGCCAGAGTGAGAGCCAATAGCTGGCTGCCACGAATAGGCAGGAATATTTTATTGGCCAGCGTGAGAGCCAACAGCTGACTGAGAGGAATATTAACTAGCATGCTAGCATGCAAAAAAAAATTCGATAGCTGCATTCGTCACAAGTGGGAAAAATTTAAATCTGCATGGCACTTTACTCCAATTGGCTCATTCTCTTGCTTAAACTCAACGTTGAATCTGATTCCGCAGAACTGTGTTGGGTGTGAAAAAGCATTTATTGTTAACATTCTTTTTTCATTCGGTTTTTCCAGTTACGAGTCCTTTATTAAAGCTGATTGTTTTGTGTTCATTTTGTTTAGTTCTTTTTTCGTAACAGATTTAATGTTTAGTATAGAGCTTAGAAAAAATTCGCAGTTTGAGATAGGCAAGAAGTAAGGCATGTAGCAACATCAGCACGGCAAAGGGTACTCCTTTAAATGCAAGGAAGGACAAAAATATTTTAAGTCAAGGGATAGCGATTGCTGTATGTGTCGTACGATTTTTGAATCAAGCACGGGCAACCCCGGGTCATGCTGCTAGTACAAACTAAACTTCAAAACAAAGGACCTGGAAGATTACAACAGACCGATTAATTTACTGATCCAAATCTATTTATACTATAGAAAAAAAATCGGCGGTAATGCATACATAAAGTGATGGACTATAAATAATTGTTTTAGATTAAAAGAAAAAAAAAAAAACGGAAAAATGCGTGAATCTTTACAATGAAAAAAAAAGTACATAATGACCGAAGATTTCAACTCGAAGGGACACACATATCGATCGTTGACGCGTACAACACCTTGAGATTCATTTCCAACAAAAACCAATGTTCATAAAAGATATCTGAGAACAAAATGCAGTAAAAAGTTACACCTTTTGAGAGTGATGGCGGAAAAATTTCGAGCAAACCATAAAATGCTGCTCAAATTAGACAGAACATTAATTCAACCCAAGCCCGAGTATAGAAACTTCATCTACTAATCAGTAAAGAAATATTAAGTCAAAATATTTAACACAAACTATTATGTAGTTTTGCGATTGACGCTTATAGCATTTAATCAACTCTTCTAGAAAGTTTGTAGAAACAAATGAATCTCCACCACAACAGAAAGTACCAACTAGATTTACAATATAATATAAAAAGAAAAAAAAAAAGACCCACTCTAATCCTGCATACAACATTCCTTGCGCTCAAAAATGCAAAAGCCTCTTCCAGCAAAAAGAGAAATCCAAAAAAAAATTTGCAGTCCGTTTGGGAACTATAATTCAAGAAACATATATACCTCTATTTAGAATCCATAATACAGTCATGCCAAATATACCAGCTTGGACAACAAGAATACCGGAAATAAATCTAAAACTCTGAAAATGTCGTAAAATAAATACGCTTCCACTTATATTCCAAGAGGAATTAGAAGAAAACCAATGATGCCAAAACCTAATACATCTTCACAGATAGATCAAAATACAAAAATGAAACAGGATGTCTACAAGTTTATGAACACAAAATGAGAAAAGAAACATCTGCCAAATGAAATATCAGTTTTCAGAGATTTCTACAAAAGATCTCTCAATCTATTTCTTCTCTAGAAATAAAAAAAAAATTCTGACTCCCTATCAATTATAACTTCAAAATAAAAGTTAAATTATACACAACCCAGTGCTCGTGAAATTGCTAGAAAATTAAAAAAAATAACTACTATGCCAGATCAGATGCCACATTGGAATTAAATGGGATGACAAGGCAGGCGGCAGAAAAGACGCCCTGAAAGGAGATCCGTAATAACAGTTTTAAGTTCCTTTATGTGGAATAATATGTTATAGATATTTCCATTAAATAGAAGGGGCAGATGCGCTGGATCGACAACGAAAATAGCAGGCATCATACAATAAAATCTGTCAGGGGTGAAAGAAGACAAGTGTCCTGGGAAGGAAGAAAGGCTGAATTAATGTTGGCTCGGCTGCACGTAGGCTACACATATCTCACCCATTCATACTTGCTGAAGAATGAAGATCGACCAACATGTACAAGATGCCAAGCCACATTCACAACGAAACACATTTAGATTGAATGTACTCACCTGTAAGATATAAATAATACAAGGTAATCAACATGCGAAAACTATTTCAAAATATTGAAAACGTCGACATATTGTCCAACCTTAAAGAAATACATCTATACCCAAACTTATAACGTCTACGACATATTATGTAAAAACTATATATCAGTAAAACACACGTTTACCTTGGGAGTATAGAATTATGCACAAAATATCTGTAGTTGAAGGCATAAAATTGCGTACAGAATATTTCGATATCGGCAATAAATAAACCATAGGGTTGACATATCGCTAAACAAAATCAACCCAACAAACGACATATTAAAGAAGAGGATTAAAAATAAATATTTGTATGATAAGAAAAATTTTCGTTCCATTTATGTTTTAGTCTACAAACATCAAGAGTTTCACTCATTGAAATAAGTTTTACCCTTCTGCGGAGGATGCCGCTGGAACTTTCCTAAGGCTCACTGATAATGCAACCGTGTAGATCTAATTGTGGAGAAGTTAATAGTAAAGATATTTTTCATATGTATGAGAGTTTGAGAATTTCCATGAAAGCGTATATATAATAAGGTACAGAATCGATTAACCACTTCCAGTTTATAGGTAATGGTTATATTTCCAACAAATCTTGATAAACTTTAACTCTCGCCAGATATTCTTACGACAAGCTCCTTCCGTAGCTCCATTAGCTGAGGTGCTCCTGGGCGCTGTATAGAGCAGTGTTCCTGAAACTTTTTAAGCAACGGCACAACGCGAAGCAAATAAAAATATCACGGTACACTTAGCAAAACATTTAATGGGTATATATTTAAATATTATTAAAGAAAACCTTAGATTTTAAAATGAAATACAGACAGATATGAACATATTTTATTTCATTGTTTATATTCAATTATTTGTGTAGATTATTTAGTTTGAAACCTGAGACTGATGGGTTTTTTTTTTTGGTTTTTTTTGTTTTTTCGCGATCTCTTCAATGTTTGGTCGAATGTGCGATAAGTAAACCCTCATGTCTTCTGCTTTCTCATGTCTTATTTTTTATGTTATTTAGGGTTGGGAAGCCTAATTCATATAAATAAAAAATGCAATAAAACTGATAAAGCCTTTTTAGATAATTTATATTCTTTTTTAATTGAAATCCAAAATGTGTCAATGGCTATCGTCAAATGTTTTATTTTGCGTCCTCAATTACAAGAAATGGTGGCCATTTTTCTTCTTCACATTAATGAAGTCTAATCTTAGAAGGAACATTTATGAAGGGATTTCGAATCCAATCATACTATCAGGTTACACTTAAGAGAATCGTGCGGTAAGCCACTATGCTGTGGCAAGGTGGGGTGAAAATCACTTGTATAGAGTCAAAATTAGTTTTTAAACATGAAAATAAATGCTAATAATATTGTAAAAAAATTGTTCGTATCATTTGAGGAGTTATGTTCCAGTATCTATATGATAAATGTAATTAATCTTGTTTTATGGTCGTTATAAATTAACATGACACAATTACTGAATATTTAGGTTACTTCAGTTGAACAATACCGATCTGGCTTTAGTTATCCAACGATGATAAGATCCATCTTATTATATTATGAGGAGGCACCGTGGAGTAATGGATAGCGGCTTGGATTGAAGAATCGGAGAGCCGAGTTCGAATTCCAGACGAATCCATTACATTCACTTACGTGATAACACGTATGAATACTCTTTCTTCTCCCTCCAGCTATGGGTAAATGGCAGGACAGACTGGGTTCTATAGCCTTGGATGGCAACTCTTCTAGAAGAAGGAAAACTCTGAATTCAAAAACACTCTTGATAGCCCTAGCGAAGCATCAAGAATTCAGCTAATTGACAAGATTATGAACTACACCAATCAAAGTATTGGTGAGTTCAATCTCGGCTGAGGCCGCAAGATGATGAAGATGATTATATTATATTTGTGTGACAGAAAACTTTCATAATATTGTTCCAGTGAGAGTATGGGTGTTTTGGTTGCATGATATAAAGATGCTTACCATCACATTACTAGTAAATACTGGTTGCCGTCAGATCACGAAAGTTAAGCAACGTCGAGACTGGTCATTATCTAGATGGGAGACCGCTTGTGAATACCAGGTGCTGTAAGCTAGGAAGTGAGGCTAGTGTAATGGACAATGGATCTGAATTGTTAATAAGAGAGCTGAGTTTCTATTGTTGTTGGGTTCGTTATATTCACATACACGCAAATACCATTAAGAAACGTATGAATCCACCTCTTATCACCCCAGCTATGGGTTAATTATTAAGAATTGTATAACTAAATCATTATTATCAAGCCCCCCGCCCCGCTAAAAATATTTTTACAATCTAAAAATATTATCTGGCTTTAGATAGACTGCAAAGGTTTGTCAATCAGTAAAAAAACTAGTCAATCAATGAAATAGAGAGAGAGAGAGAGAGAGGGAGAGAAAAATTTTGGATAAATATCGAAATGAATGCGAAATGTAGTTAAGCAACAATAGAAAATTATTTCCCATGTTTCGCTCATGATCCAGTATCATCACAGGCCCATTTATTATCAAGGAAACAAATTCTGCAACGTCACGACTAAATGTCATTCATAGTAAGCGCCTGAATATTTGTGTTAAAACTTAACTGTATTTTAGAAGAAATTTGATTTTGTCCGGTATCCACTCACTTTTGTTAATTTTGTGTACGTAAGTTCTTGATGAAATTAGTTAAATTCTAAAAATATCTAAAACAGTAAATTCAAAGTAAAATTCAAGCTTTGAAACATGTAAACTGAATCAAGTTTCGTCTCGCTAATATAGATTTTATTCGAGCGAAATGTATTTTCTGATGTCGCTATATTATGCATTCAACAGATTACTAAATTTTATGTATTGAATTATATGAATTAAAATGTATCCACATACATATTTTGAAGTAAGAGTAGAAAGAGGCACACAAATGTAGAATATATGAAAAAAGTATCACATAATTTCTTTAAAATACTGAAATACAACAGCTTGAATCAAGAAAAAAATATTTAGAAATATTCTTAGCATGCAGATTTTAACATATAATAAACTCAGTGGAAATATGAACAGGGGTTGATAGTTAATATGCATTGTTTCTTTGAATTTGCATTTGTAAAAATGTCAAGATCAAGATTAAAAAAAAAACATTTATCTACACAAACAATACAAACATTAACGTTGAAAGTTAAAATAAGTTGATCGAAAAAATGTTTTTATACAGTTTTCCGGCAATTTTGATACGGATCCACGATAATTTATTTAAAAAGATGATTCAGACAAGCAGATTGAAAATTGCAGGGTCCACTAAAACACGTTGATCTCCATTATACCCTCTCCAAAGCTAAGCGCTCAAGGGTGTTATGTGGTATATTGACTGCTGACAAGTTGCATTTCAGCTTGTCTTTGTATCTTAGACATGGGCGTCCGACATTCCTGTAGCCCTGATCTAACTGGCTGTACATTAGGATCTTGGGTATTCTGTCATCAGACATTCTCAAGACATGAGCAGTCCACCGTAAGTGAGATTGAATGATAAAAGTCCCGATTCCTCCAATATTACACCTATTAAACAGGTCTACGTTAGATGTCCTATTTTGAAGTTTTACTCCACAGATTGCACGCAGACAGCTTTTATATATATATATATATATATATATATATATATATATATTCCTCCCATATAATGGTAAGACATTAGCTACATAGATAATTTCATGATATTAGATGGGGGCTCTTTCTGGTAGGCATATGCCGGCGGTATTTCTCCCACACCCTATATGTATGTCAAATAGATGCATAAATAGTGACATACGTGTTTATGTGTTTACGTTCCTTTTTACAAATTCAGCCATTCCAAGTCAAAGTCTTTATACCCTGATACATATATACATATATGCATGAAAAGTTACATGTATTCAGAAATTCAGATATCCAAATAGTTTTATACATATCCATTCCTGTTTGATTTTATACGTTCACTGTCTTTTCGCTGAGAGGTTAATCTTGGAAACCATTTTGCATACCAACAGTAATTTTATCTACTCAGTGAGTTTCCCGTAAGCTTCACTGGTTTGTACGTGATAACCGCAAATTCGTATGTCGCGTCGTGATGATAAAGACTTGTTTCTATATGTTCTTCTTTTTTTCTTCATTCGACTGAAGCAACTGTACCAAGCCCTTTCAATGCCGCGACGGGAAAATACATATTTGGAAGTATGGAGAGTAATGCGCTCATGATTCTATTTGTGAAGTGATTCCGCCAGCAATGTGAATGCTGGTGGGTTCTGTCTGTATAATATAAACTATTTTTACTAGTAGACAATGTATTTGGTTTCTTAGGGCTGAGATATATTTATTCAGTTCAATGTCTTTTTTTTCTTAATATATACATATTTCTGTTGATGTTCTTTTTTATCACGAAGCCGACTCGATCATGACAAAGGACCTGTTTCTTTGGAATTTTGTTTACATTTTAGTTTCATTTTTATATATATTTTTCAGTATTTAAAACCCCCTATCAAAACAACCGGGAAGCGGTGTTTTCAAATCTTTATAGCCTTTATAAATACCGTTTTTAACCATTTGATTACCGCCTCAAAAACCGTTACAAATTATAGAACCTGCGGAGTCACTGCCCCAGACTGGCGTTAGTCCGTCGATTTCGGGAATCAGCGTCAAAATGGGTCCCTCGAAAGGAAGGTTGGATGAATCATTTGCAGAGAAATTTCGGGACAAGTCTCGATTCAAGGGCAGCTTCTTGATTCACGGGCGCGACAATTATCGAATTCACTTGGTTGATTTGTTGATATTTGTATAGCGTCATCTCACCCTGTTTGGGTAGTTTAAATCCGAAATCTAAATATTTAGAATACAATGTTATGGTTCCAACTACAGATAAATAGGTATTGTTGGTAATTCTGCTAAAAATTAGCATTTTTGGTTAATTTTGTTTTATATAAAATGTGTTGCTGGTATTTTTAATATAAAATATTTTATTTACACTTTCATTGTGTTTTGCTTTTGTCAGTCATCTATTTTGACATAACAGGTGCTACCACCCCGGGTCAGTGTGGATCTGGAAACAACAGTAATGAAGAAGTGGTTCGACGCTCATTAAAACATTCCGATGATAGATTTTGCTGCATGATTATTGTGATACCAAGGACTACTATTGAATTCGGATTTGTATTTCTTTAGACAGCTTCCATCCAAGCCAGGAAACTCAATCTTCACTTAAAGAAGTTCAAGACAGATAAAAGGAAAAACAAATTAATTAATACCTTTCTGAATAATACTGGCCAGAGATTCGAGCTTAATTGATTCGCCCCAGAAACATTCAGCACCGTTAACCGCTACGCTACCTAAGTATCAATACTCATAAGAAGGTACTGAGATAACGTTATAATGAATGAAATTATAGACTGAATTGGTGTCTCTTTGTCTATTTCCCGTATTAATGCGCATCTCAATTCCAATATTAAGTATAAAAATTAACTCAAAATCTCTGGTACGAATCATATCAATTCAAATGGTATCTCTAAAATACATATTTTGAAGTATGGAGTGTAATTTAATATGATTCCATTTTTAATGTCATACCAGCAGCAATGAATGTGTTGTAATGTTTTCTCTGCATAATTAAATTATACTTACCAGTTGACATTGCATTTGCTCTCTGAGGTTTCACACACACACATACATATATATATATATATATATATATATATATATATATATATATATATATATATATATATATATATATATATATATATATATATATATATATATATATATATATATATATATATATATATATATATATATATATATACGCATGGGGGAAACACTATTTGGGCACCTCAGCGTGGTGTGATGGTTAGAAATCTTGTCTTGCTAGATCAGTTACGACTGAGTAGTGAGTTCGATACTCACTGAGTGCCTCATACTTACGGCCTTGTGCCACATCTATGTCGGGCTTAGAAAATCACTATATATATATATATATATATATATATATGCACACACACACACACACACACACATATATATATATATTCAGGTAATTTTTCTTTGTTTTTACTGTATTGAATATCTAGAGTTTCTCTAGAGAATCATTCGACTCGATCATAACAAGAAAAAAATATTCTTTGGAAATTACATTCTTATTTCCTTGCATTTTTTTTTATTCGAACGTGCATCTCTTTTCAATGTTATAAATTGGAAATATGATCTTTAACATATGAATGCGTGCTGTAACATAACCATGTTCATTATAAAATTAAAATAAAATAGGACATTAATTATAAAAATTCAAATAAAAATTTGTTATTAATTACCGGTTTCTAGAAAAATTCGATATTAATTTTATAAAAAAAATAGCTATTATTAATTATAAGCTTCTAACTATAACCCGTTATTGACCACAATCCCCAAAATAGAATAATGCGAATTCACATTGCTGAAGCTATCAATTCACAAATGAAATCATATCGAATTACTCTCCATATCTCATAGTTAATTATATTATATTGTTCGGAACTGGAACACGTGCAAAAAATAGTAAACGTCTCTCTTCATTATTCATATTCATGTTGGGCGTTGTATAATATTTTAAGTTAAATTCTGAAAGAGACTGATATAACATCAACAAAGAGGAGACTTCATTCATTAGGTATAAGTAATATATTTATGTGCAACTATTATAAATATATATTAGGAAAAAATTAAAATGTTTATTCTAAAATCGGTCATCATTTTCTGAACAAAATATTAGTACATTTAGACAGTACTCTCTACTAATAACAATGGATAACAAACGTTTATAAGTTAATTTTACGGTCCGTTTCCTTGTACCCCGGGTGATCGTCCAGGGTAGAACCAATAAAGAAGAACTCGAACACGTATATGGAATAACACAGATATATTACAAACAGGAATATATACAGAGAAATAGAAAGTGTTAGTACGAACAATCAGGTTTAGTAGTACTTTTCTGAACGCGACTCTTTTTCGGACAGCCTCTGACTCGACTGACTGACTCGCTCTAATTGACAGACTCCTGACGGACTTCACTCCAGACTTCAGACGGAACGGTATTTAGTCCCCCACCCACGAGGGCATCATGTGGCACAAGGCCGGTTCAACGTGGGATCTCCGAGTTGGATCGGCCAAAAATATGCCCTTTGAACCCGTATAAACGTGTTCAGGATCGGTTTACTTCCCCGAAAGTGACTCCGCTCTTCGGCGTAGCCTCGTTCGGGTTCCTCCCCGCCCGAAGGCAAAGAGTTCAACCGATCAGCCAATGAGCCGGTCGCCCGACTTTAGTAACAGTTAATTCAATGAGTTCTTGCAGTCTTCACGGAAGCGTGGCTGTCTGCTTAGAACGTTAAAATGCCAGTCATTTAGGCAGTCAGTCAGTTATGTGTCATGCGTGATAGACACTTAAGCGATCATGTATCTTTCGATACATGACTACCGAGGCAGATCTTTCTTTCCCGCAGTAGGTTGCCATTTCTTTCTGCGGCAGACCAGTTGCCATCCCGGTCTCTCCTGCTATTTACCCATAGCTGGAGAGAGAAAAAGAAGATTCATACCTTTCCCAAGGGTATTAGCACGTATGCGAATGTAACGGATTCAACTGGAATTCGAACTCGGCTCTCCGATTCCTCAATCCGAGCCGCTATCTCTTACTCCAACGTGCTTCTAGAAAAGGGTTCTAATATTAGCATGTGCAATTTGTAAAGGAAATCACTTCTTCATAACATTTGAAGGCGGATTAGATACATTAGGACAGTTGAAATTTTATTAAGTTTATTTTTTCAATATTCGAATAAGTTTTTGCGCATTTGGGAAAAAATGACTGTTCAAAGTTTTATATATATATATATATATATATATATATATATATATATATATATATATATATTCTGTTTTCTGTTCGATTACTTTTCACTGTCTCGAGCATTATCAAGAACGTTGTGTTAATCATATCCGAGCATAATGGGAAACAACATTTAAAATTAAAATATAAGTGCATCGTGCATGTGATGTCAAGTATGGAATGGTTTCAAAGATCATATCAGTCACTCAGAATTCCATTCGAATTTGTTGAAAACCATTTACATCCTGTATATATTTATTTTATTTCTTCAAAATGAATTCTTCTCTATTTCATGTATAATTAAATTATATCATCTATCAGCTTTGAATTCATTTAGTGCGGATCCGTTCCATGTAGCCGTTACATATGACGTCGCACTAGACCATTTCAAACTTGCATCTTCTCCAAAATACCAGAACGTAGACAAACGAATTCTAACTATCACACAGAAAATATATTGCTTCTTGCTAATGACTGCGATAGTCGAATAATACTTGAATGCGTGCTATCACACATAGTTTGGACATAGTTTGGTCACAGGAATCAAAAGTTCACATTGATTCTCTGTTTTACTGTACAATTTTACAAAGTTATTAATCTTAAGTAAAAGTTAAACTTGTATTAGAAATTTGACAAATTTATGAGCATATTGAAAAATCAATTACACCTTAAGTTTTATTTTTTTTCGAATCAATGACCCGAGAAGAAATGTATGTCCTTGACGGATGAATGCTTGAATGACATTAGGAAACTCTTTATTGTTCACAAGGATAATCAACATTCCTTGCTTATCGAGATAAATGTATCTACTTCTATAACATATTTATTGCGACCGATTAATAGAAAGGAAAGCATTGTCGCTGTCTTTTCCTCCTGTCAGACTTCATAAATATATTGTCTGGTCTACAATTGTTTTTGTTATTGAAAATTTGATTTTCGTCGTTTGTATTTACTGAACGGGAAAAATCAATGGCCAATGCCATTTTATACACACCAGCGAAAGTTGTGTATCCTCACATTCCTTTCTTGGCTGTGCGATTGACAACATTAAGGTCGCGGAGAGGTGCCAATCGGATGGCAGTGAAATATCAAGCCAGGTACTCCTAGCTAATATGTATAAAATAAATTAAATGTCGCAGAAGATTTATAACGGAAAAACGGAACATACAGCCCAGGAGTATTAGGGCACATTGGGATACTCGCAAACGATACCAAAATACTGTCAATATGAAATAATCTTTGAAGTAATTGTCAGACAACAACAAAAAACATCAATAAATTAAAAATCATTTATAAAACTCCCGCGATCTTAAACATTTATGTAAAAACAAAAAAAAAAAACACAACACTTTTTTCTCACATCACAACACCTTTGGCTCAGATCACAACACATTTTCCTCACATCACAACACTTTTTGATCACATCACAATATTCATTAGTTCCACGACTTTAGATACTTAAAGCTGCTCTACACGTCATCTTGTTTGTCTAAGAGTTTATTATACAAAATAACGTTGTCATACCTATTCAAAATTTAACGAGACTCACCAGTTGTCCATACAAACCCTAATGATGTCTTAAGAAAAACTTTGGAAAATTTCTAATGAAATTTCCATCTTGTTCGAGAATGAATGGAAAAGTTGTTCATTAATATATATCGGCAAAATATGTCTGTCCTTTTTAATAATATTTTATTTAAAAACATTTAATACCTAAATACATATCAAATGAATCATATATATATATATATATATATATATATATATATATATATATATATGCGAATATATATATATACATATATATATATATATATATATATATATATATATATATATATATATATATATATATATATATATATATATATATATATATATATATATATATATATATATATATCGACTTGAAAAGGCACACAGGCGTTTTCCTTATTTTACATTAGGATCCTTACAACCAACACTTCTTCATATGGAAACCGTTGTTTTAAATTGAGACGAGACAAGAGACACATGATTCGTTCTCGCTGTACCTTTAACAAGAAAAATGAGAAAATTCATTGTATTTCTACAGACAATAGTTATCGTATTAACGTTATCAAACGGATTATCGGACGTAGGATTAAGCGTTTAAAGGAGGTAGTAGGTTGTGGGTTCCTTCTCTGTCCCATTTATTTAAAATCTACTTTGGCTAGGTAGAAAAAGTAATACGCTGGCTTACAGTGTGTCAGCGTTTATTAAATCAGGGTTTTCCATTGTCAGGTTGCGTGTTAATTTTGTAGACCTGTTCGGTGTTCCTCTCTTTCGTCAAAGACGGTCTGACCTACTTACAAAATAGTTCTGTTGTGTATAAGTTTAAATGCCAATGCCATGCTGAATACTTAGGAGAGACCAATCAGAGACTAGAGACCTGAATCGGCCAACATGTTCCTGCTAATTTCCGTAATCTCAGGACAACGCCGTCGGTACATGACTCAGCTATGGGTCAGCACCTGTTAGACAACGCTAACTATGATGATAAGTGGAATGGCGATTTTTTCACTATCCTACAATAGGCCAGGTCTCTTCACCATCTGAAAATTCTTGAGGCGATTTGCATTACAATCCACAAATCAGGCCTTTCTAAGAAAAAACAGTATTTTATTTGCTCATTAAGTTTAATTGGAGCGTTTCCTTTCTTACTACTCACTAGGAAAATTTACTTGATTTAGACGTGAATTTTTTTTTTTAATACATTGCTTTTTAATCGTGTTCATAAATTTTCCATCCGCATACACCATTTTGCCTTATCGTGAACATCATCTCTTGTGTCGTATCATTTATACCAACGGTTTAGGAACTACGAGGTGGTATAATGATTAGCAAGCTTGTCTCGCTAGAACAATTATGATTAAGTAGTGAGTTCGATCCTTACTGTTTGCCCCTTAATTTCGGCCTTGTACCACATGTAAGCTACGCTTGGAAAATTAATGTATACCAACGGTTTCCCTCTGATGAAGTGCTGATTCTAAGGATCCTAAAGGAAAGTGTCTATATGCCTTTTCAAGTCAGTATATGTGTTCTGTGGTATCAAGTTTCTGTTCACACACACACACACGCACATATATACATACATATATATTACAACACCGTACTATTTTTTTATTAATTTATGTAACCAGAACCCCCTGAAGACTAGAAATTTTACAAAGAAACTTCGAAGTTGGGATAAAAATAATATTTAAAAGTGAAGTAATCTTTTCATAAGATATATATATATATATATATATAATTATTTTTCTTTTATTTATAATTATTTTTTTATTTATTTGTTTTTATATTTTTCTTGGCCAAGGAATCATATATATATATATATATATATATATATATATATATATATATATATATATATATATATTAGGAACATCAATATTATTGATTACTATTTACTTACCGTTACCAAAATACCATTATTAAAATATTCCAAATATTACGTATTCTTAAGTAAGAAATCTATAATCCAACCGCAAAATTCTAATTTGGACATTATCGAAAATTTCATATTTCTGATTCGAATATTAATTCCCGGTTCTACAATCTAGCTTATTAATTGCACACTATTGGACGGTCGTCTTAAATTGCAAAATCTTTACTGTGAAAACCGTTTATGAGGCAGATTAGATTATTTTTTTCAGGTTTGTACAATTCCTTGTCGAAATCCAGAAGCATTACATTTCAAACTATAATTTTACAAAATGAGGAATAACTTCCCCTAAAATTACATCACAACTTGATCAGCAATTTGGCACAGAACATCGAGGTAAAGCTATGTGGCATTTTATTTTTATTATCATTTATTTTCGATGTTGTCATTTCTGAAATCAGCATAATTTTGCCAATCAGTCATAATTTATGTAATGTGTTACGTTTTTTTTTATGTTTTTATTCAAACTATAACGAATTTGGACCAGCATTTCTAATCTTTCTCTTTCTTGATTTGTACGTTGTTCCATTAAAGATATCACACATTTTCTGTTAACGCACAAAATTGCTGATAATGGACAACTATTATGCCTGATTTTAACAGCACTTTAGGCGTTTTGGCTGTTTAGTTGATCAGCATTCAAAGTATCATTAGGTTTCTTTTTTGTGTGTTGGTAGCATCCTGGCAATATTAAACTTTTTACAATTTTATTGTTCGTGGCAAAATTTATTTCAGCAGTGATTCTCATAAATTAATTTCTGAGATGGGGAACATTTTTATGATCAGGTGTATATATATATATATATATTTCATATAAACATTCTTGACGTCATTTTGACATCCATACTTGACACCATTTGCACGATGTTATATAAAAATCAAAACCTCACTAGCCACACAAAAATCCGAAGGTAGATTAAACAAATAAAGTTTTTTTGCCAGTATGTTTTAATGTAATTACTTTGTAAACATCAAACCAATATTTCGGTATTTACTCAAGTCTTCCCACAAGGCGGGATGTAGCACTTTTTTTTCTTTTTTACGTTAGGCGTTCCGAGCCTATCGGCTTGGGCAGAAATTTCCAGTATACACGGGTTCGTGTTTGCCTATTTCCACGGTCAATAAACCAATGATTCTCATCGACCATCATACTTCTCATTTCTTGATTAACGTAGGTTTGCTTTTATCTCCAACGTTACCAAATTTCCATATTAAACATTAAAACTCAAATAGAATAAAGTGTAACAATGTATTTTTCAATTCCAATGTTGTCATTTTAAACTTCTAAATTAATAATAGGTAAATTTATGTCCTGATGAAATGGAACAGTTACAAATTCAAATCTATTCTCTCTATATATCTTTTACATAAATAAAAGGCAAATTTATATCCTGATGAAATGGAACAGTTACAAATTAAAATCTATTCTCTCTATATATCTTTTACATAAATAAAAGGCAAATTTATATCCTGATGAAATGGAACAGTTACAAATTCAAATCTATTCTCTCTATATATCTTTTACATAAATAAAAGGCAAATTTATATCCTGATGAAATGGAACAGTTACAAATTAAAATCTATTCTCTCTATATATCTTCTAAGTAAATAAAAAGCAAATATATGATATTAATGAGGATGGAACAGTTACAAATTCAAATCTATCCTCTCTATATATCGTCTAAATAAATAAACGGCAAATTCTGTCTGTCCTTTTGTGTTATTGAAATGCCTCTAACTCGGACCACAATTGCTCGACATAAACATTTTTGGGATTAGGACAATCCCGGGATAGGAAGTTTACCTTCATCTGGTGCTTGAACATCCAGCATTGAAATTTCTGCCCTGATGACGAGAGAACAGTTGAAAATTCAAATTTCAAAATAACTAAAAAAATTAGTTATTTTGAAAGTTTTTAATTTATATTGAGTTTAAAGTAAGACATGGTGAATTTAATTTTTCAAATTCAGTAGAATTATAAAAGTGTTTATTTTACTACAATATCACAAAGTATATGAATTGAGGAAATCAATTTTATTTTTTCAAAATGCCAAGGAATCAGAGTTAAATTCAAACATTTCCTGACGTTAGGTTCTGAATTTCTGCAGAGTTTGGGATTTGAAGAACTCAACTCACTTGAAGTTTAACGGAGATTGTGATTTGAGAAACTCAATTTTGGGCCCAAATCGGTCTTTGTGCCAGAATTTTGCATAACTCGAATCAGAGTTAAAATGAGGTTTTGAAGTTCCATGAAGTGAATTAAGGGATTCAGAATGATTTCTTCATAATTATCACTGCTGTTTTCTAAGAAAAACTAGAGGTCCCTTTAGTTTTTTTTCAGATACCCAATTGGCATCCTTAAGCAGGAGCTACTTTAAAAGTCTGCACCCTGTTCAGTTTTTAAGATAATTATGAATAAATTATAATTTGCCGATGGTTTTAAGAATTACATTTCTTACTTTTTAATCTAAAACTATTTTCTTGTGTAAATGTGGTAACGGGCTTATAATCTAGATTAGATCATCAAAGTGAAGAGAAGCTAGCAACGAAAAAAGTGATATAAGCACTTCTGATAATTTATTAGTATCATTTTCCTTCAATGACCGGAGCTGACTGTGATATTATTGTATCAGGCAAAAATGTCTAGCTAAATTCCGCTCTTTTGCCGAGCAGTAAAGGAAATAAAGTGTGTTCATGCTATACAGTATGCTGAAAATGAGTTTAAAACCATCTAGAGCAGAGGATTAATATCACATTTTGAAAAGTTTGCTCTAGTAAAATCGATTATGGTAATTATTCTATGACGAGAGTTCGTGATCTTCAGTGCCGCAAAGAATTAACGGAAATAAAAGATGAGGTAAGAAGTGGTGGGGGCGGCCGAAAACGCAAATAACATGCAACTGTGGTAGCTGGCAGAAGTTTGCAGCTTTGATATCTATAAGTGTTTTAGTGAGAGCAGAAGAATAGAATTTAAAGAACGAAATTGTGCCGTAAATCTTGACAACGAAGCGGAAGCAAGGATGGTGTTTTGCAATGATATTTGACAGAACTTCTACTGGTGAAGTAATGTGTTTTCTCGAACACTAACCGTATTGACGATAAGCTATTTTAAATAAAGTTAAAGCTAAATTTTCAATGTGGTTATTTCGGCAATTACATTGTCACACCTCGTATATCTTAATTTCGTTTATATAAATAATAAAATCAGAAACTGGAGTCGTTTTTCTTAATAATGAATATCTTTATGCCTATTGATGTTAAACAAATATTTTATGGCTAATTTCGAAAGGTAATCTGTTAGCATAGCGAGAAAGATTTGAAAAGAAAGTTAATTTTTCTACACTATACTAATACAAGATTCAACCACTCATTAAAAGAGATTTGTTAACGTTTTGGTCACGACTGGTTCGAATATACCACTATTCGGTTACTAAGCTTCTAATAGGATTAAAGATAGCAAATAATCAGTATCATATTATCCAATATACACTCACTAAATGATGGTTTCAATGAATAATGTGCCATCTTAATTTTCATTACAAATGGGGACTATTGACTTTCTTGGGATAAAACGAAACAAAAATTAGAATGACAACAATACTACGACGACTACAATTAATATCAATGTCCTTCTTCTTCTTAATATTATTATTATTATTTTATTTCCTTTTGATTTCGGAAATGGCATCATGACCGTTGACACTGACCATTTTTGACAAAAAATTACCTAGATAAAGCCTTCTACAAGGCAAGAGCTGTTTTTGTGAGTACTATTTGTATTATTATTATTATTATTATTATTATTATTATTATTATTATTATGTCAATTTTCATAATACCAGTTTAAGACATGTGCAAGACTCCTAAAAATTAAAGAAAGCAAATCTTCAGAACTGAGGTAAGATTGCATTGAGGCACATCGGGTACAATTCTCAAGTCACACACACACAAACATACACAAACAGAGAGACAGAGAGACTCACACACGCATGTACACACATATATGTGCATGTATATATATATATATATATATATATATATATATAAAAGAAATAATCACGCATAGAATCAATCAGAAATAGTAATGCTATTATTATATTGCTGATTGATTCTATGCGTGATTATTTCTTTGTATATAAATATATGCTGCCTAACGTTTATTTATATATATATATATATATATATATATATATATATATATATATATATATATATATATATATATAACTAATACAATGAATAAAGAAGAATCCTCAATAGAATTGAGAAAGCACTGGACGGCCGTTCGCACCTATTTGTAGGACTCATTACAGACAAAATTAAACCCATACCGTCAAGCGTCATATCCACTGCTAACACTTTTATGGCTTTGTATCACTTGTATATCTTTGCTTGAACCGGATTCGGCTTCTAATGCTCTGGAGGAAGCGTCTTGTTTAAAGAAGGCGTGGCTTTTGATGGCACAATCTGTTGGGTTAAGTATATTTAGATGAGTTGCCACCCGAAATATATTGTTAACGGCGCTATGTCGAGTAATGTTAGTTACCACTTCGTTACCGTTAGTCCAGTAGGTATGTCACTAGGTTTTTATCGGAGCGGTCCGGGTTCGATTCTCGGTATCGGATGCGCATTGCTGATGAGTCCCAAAAATACGAGGAAACGGCCGTCCAATACTTTCTGAATTCTGTTGAGGAATCCTCTAGTCTCGATGAATTACTTTAATATGATTATATAAATCCCCTAAGAAATTTCTATCACTTATATATATTAAAATAGATACTCTAATCTCATTATCAAAATGTAATATTTTTTATATATGAAAGCATTTTTCTTGAAGCATTTTTGTCAATAAACACTTCGTCATTGGTAAATATTAAATAGAATAAAAATTTCAACTGCAAGAACACACACACACACACATATATATATATATATATATATATATATATATATATATATATATATATAATGAAATTAGAGTTTCAATAAAATTAAGAAAATATTTTGCGTAATATTCGAGATTAAGGATTACCGACGAAAACAATTTAAATAAATCTGCTCATTATAGAAAAGTATCTTGACCTAGTTAAATTATTGTATATATTGTGATGAATTTTCCCTGCTGAAAAATATATCAGAGGATAGCGATATCTTGCATTAATTGCTTCGAGCTTTGAAGTTTAGAATATATTTGCATAGACTTTTAATGGTTTTACTTCAGGATTAGGTGTCAAAGGAATTTATTTTTTTTGAAAGTTCTTTTCCTGTTATCCAGTATAATACAATTAAAATGACTTGAAAACTTTATACATTTCGGTTTATTCTACTGCTGAAGAACTCTCTGAAATTTCTCTGAAAATGGCAAAACGTCGTTTACTGGCGTCAGAAGGAGAATAACTTCATACTTAACGCAAAACACGCTACCAACCATACCCAGGATTGTCACTAATTCCTTAACGCTTTCTTCTATGAATTCCTCGAAATAAGATCGGAATCATTGAATATATCCTGACGCTTAAAGCGGAGCATAGGGAAGAGCTGGCAAGAAAATATGGTTTTCGAGAGGATAGAATAAAGGTTTGTAAAATATATACATATATATATATATATATATATATATATATATATATATATATATATATATGTGTGTGTGTGTGTGTGTGTGTGTGTGTGTGTGTGTATATATATATATATATATATATATATATATATATATATATATATATATAATGTGTGAGAAGAAAGAAAGAGAAAAACCCATTAAATGGTGTCCTAAGTTTGCCAAAGTACACCAAAGAACGTAATGTTCCGTTTATAACATATTGATAATTAACTCATTTATAGCAAAATATGTGAGCTAAATCGAAACTCTTTAAGTAATCATCACAAAGAAACCAGATGCCATTGGGTAGGCATTCTTCCCAAAGAGAACCCTAATTTTCCGAAAGTATTTCTAGATGCGTATTTGTAGAGCATTTTGGGGCGACATTAAATACTACAGCATTTTTATAGAATCTATAAAGAGAAAGTACCGAAAATGATTACTTAGAATTTTCATGGTGATGTCTAATGATCTTGGTTAGCTTTATAAACTGTAGGTTAAGCTGTCCGTTTATTTGTATTAGAAATTTGACAGCAAGATATTACGCCATTGCTAAAAATCCTGAGAGGAAATTTGGCTTTCAGTAATAGAATGTAAGTTGCTAATAATTAAAAACAATGATTATCTATCTCTTTGATAAATTTATATCTGGATTGAAATAACATATTGTTGTGTCCTTGTTAGGGCCAGAAATAAAGACACAATAGAGGAATTGAGTTAAACAAATATATTAACAGAAACAGTAATACAAACATATACAAACGAGAGTGTTACAGCAAGAATGTCCGGGCCGATTGTCAGAGCTGACTGCTGGAAACTTCCCACTCCAAAAGGCAGTAACTGCTCTTGTTTCTAGTCTATTCTCCATTACTATACGGTTCATTATTTCTACTCTACTCTCTATTACTATACAGACCTCTATTCTCTATTCCATTCACTATATTATTCCTCTATTCGGATCAAGTTCTAGTGATATTCGAAGGCGTCTGACACCAGCATTGTTCAACTGCATACTATAGTTGTATCTGTGATTACAAAGTCCCTACTGTAACGAACGAACATTGACGAATTCGTTGCGAAAAGTGGGAAAGATTGTTCGTTGATATCAAAAAACAATGTCAGTGATGGCTTTTGTCAATCAGATTTTAAATACAAATGATTAAGCTGTAGCGTTTAAAATATCTACGAAATATTTTTTCGTCAATAATATTAACAATTGTAGTTTCGAAATGTAGTTACTTTTATAATATCAAGTCAAGTTTCTATAGTGTGAACTTCGTACTTGAAATACACGACATATTTTTTATTTATTAAAAGTCAGGACTCCTTCTCTCCGCTTGCATATTTGAGAAATGTGAGTAAAGAAAATGTGTTCTTCGGCAGGGGTCAAATCTGCTTCACCCTTTGCCGGTTCACTTTACTGCTTGGGCAGGAAGAATGTGATGGTATGCAAAACATTTTTTTTCTTTTTAAGGAAAACACGTATCTTCACTCCGATTCTTTTTCTCGAATTTTCATACCTTCTCAGTTTCGTATACAAGACGTAAACAAACAATATCTAAAGAATTAATGGATTTATTTTTAATCTAACATTTTATTACTTCAAATGATATTATAATGAACATTCTTATTTGAAATATGAAAACCAAATTCACATTGGATGAAAATCCATTAATTCTTTAGAGAATGATTTGTTTACGTTTTGGGAACAAAACGAAGCAGTAAAGGCATGTAAATAAAATGTGGAATTTTTCGAGGAAACAATTTATGTAGTCTTATTTGTCTGACATTAAATTGCTTATCAAAATTGTTGAAATAATACAGGATATTCTCAAAGACAACAGGATAGATCTACTAATTCATATAGATAATTTGTAATTCAATCTAAGAAATGATGAGGCATTGGTAAGGTCTTTAAATTAAATTTAAGAGATGTTTAGGAATTGGTAAGGTCTTTATAACCGTGAAAAGCTTTAACGATCATGTATACATGGAATTTAGACTAGATAATTTGCCAACGCCACTTTCACGATAAAAACTTTTTAGAAGCGAGAGCATAAGTCTTAATATTCCGTGTATTAGACATACCAATATACCTTCAAATTTAAGTTAAATTAGTATGTCTTATATACAGGAAATAAATATATATATATATATATATATATATATATATATATATATATATATATATATATAAAGTGAACATTGAAGTCAACACTCAGAGGCGACAGGCTGTTTCATGATAGACCTAATCGTCAGGCTGCGAGTGTTGGATTTTCTCGACTATTTATATATATGGGTCAGTGGTGCATTGTAGGTAATCCATTCTGGCGGTTATTTTGGCGGGAGTGGCTTGTTCATTCATCTATTTATTTGAGTTAATATATTTTACTGCAATTTCATTTTTATATTTATATTTACATACGCTCTAACTCTACTATTCAGTACATTATCTCAAAAATATAGCACACCATAAAAAATTCTTTCAGGTGAAAACCTAGGTAGGTTTGCCTGGCTGATTAAGATTAACTTGTTTTGCTCTTCTTAGTGTAATGAGCACTTTACGTATTTGTGTTTTTAATCGTTTTTTTTTTCTTCTTTGGTCTTGGAACTTAAACACTGGACGATTGTTGTCGACTTGTTTTAATGTTCTTGGTTCTACTACAAGTTGAGCTATACGAGGTTTTTCCAAACGAGGACAACCATTTTATATATATATATATATATATATATATATATATATATATATATATATATATATATATATATACAAAGGTTTCAAAAATTTGATATCATTTCGCAATCTAATAACTTTGTTAGATCTCCTTCAAATGACTTCAAATTTTAATAGCATCTTTATGTTTAATGTTTGTTTTAGGTTTTATGTCTTTTATGTTTTTGTGTTTTTTCTTATTTGTATTTTTATGTTCTTTAATCTTTAATCTTTTCTTTACAGGTATAAAAATGCCGTGTCTCAGGCGGTGCGCATATTGAACATTTGTGAAATCGTTCACATAATCCACATGCTTTTGAATTTCTCATTCAGATTTGGAAGAATAAATCTTATGATCTTCAACATTAATACTTTTTAATTTGATTTACCTTAATCATGTACTTTCTGTGACATTTACATCTCAAAGGATATCAAATTTTTTGAAACACCCTATATATATATATATATATATATATATATATATATATATATGTGTGTGTGTGTGTGTGTGTGTGTGTGTGTGTGTGTGTGTGTGTGTTAGTTATATATTTAGATACATAAGTGTGTCTGTGCACATGAGTAAAGAAGATAATTACGTACACTGTTATATATATATATATATATATATATATATATAGATAGATAGATAGATAGATAGATAGATAGATAGATAATATAAAACAAGCATAGAGGGGATATGTGAAAAGGTATTTACGTGTGTTTTGTTAATTACACGCAGGTTTATCGCTAATTTCTCTAATTAGTGTCTCTCTAATATTGGGAAAGATTTGTTATTCCACTTGGAAAATCTTTGCTTATTTTCCCGCAGGAATCCCCAGTAAATTATAAGTGAACAATTCCCAAAGGCTATATTTATTTTATACCTGAAAAGCGAAAAGGTGTTGTTTAGATTTTGCTTTGTGATTGGTCATAGGCAATGAACTGCATGTTGCTGTGAACATAAATACATAAAAAATAAATCAGTAAGAAAAAGTACAAGCAAGGAGATGAAAGAAATGAAGATGATTAGAAATCGTATTTCGGCCTCTGTGGATGAAAGTAGAACAGGAAGCCTGTCAAAAAAAAAAATAAAATAAAAATAACCCTGTGTAATGTAAACAGAAAATAAAGCGGAAAAATGAAAATAACAAAAGGGGAAGGTATTTGAAACGGAGGGAAGATGAAGATGCTCAAAGTTGTAATTGAATAGAAATAAAAATAATTGGCAAATAGAAAAACGGGAATCGTAAAAATGAGAACGAAACTTAAGATTATTAGGAAAACACGCGGAATAATGCAGTTGAATGAAAAAGGAAAAAAAAAACATAAAAGCTGAACGAATAAATATTCAGGGACGACGAAAAGGGTATATGTCGAAAAAAGAAAATAAAAGAGAAAGGATGTTGTTGAAGTAGTATACGATCAACTCATAAAACGGAATAGGAAGGAATATGTTTTAAGAGAAAATGAAATGGGAAGATGAGTAGAAAAAGAAATTAAGGATGAGGATATAGAAACAAAGGATGATGATATACGCAACGGTCCAATGCCGCATGTGGTTGTTCCCCTAAAGAGATAATGGCTCAACCTGGTCTTCTTGTTAAGAATGAAAGAATATCTCTTCGGCCTTCAACACAAATATGTGGTCAGAACTCATCAGAACTCATTATTATTATTATTATTATATTATTATTAGTAGTAGTAGTAGTAGTATTAACATTATTGTTATTATCATCATTATTATTTTTTTATTATTAGTATTAACATTATTGCTATTATTATTATTATTAACATTATTATTATGATTATTATTATGATTATTATTATTATCATCATTATCATTATTATTATTATTTTCTTTGATTTCTGGCGTTTACACATTTCTTTCCGGGTCCCGCCCAGGGACCTAAGGTTAGAAATGGGATCATGACATTTTCCACTGACAAAACAAAAAAAAAAAAATTAAATAGATAAAGCCCTTCTTAAAGTGTGGGCTGTACTTGTCAGAACAATTTTTTGTATCTCCTTGAGGCATGGACTTCCAGGAATCCCTTCAATTAGTCTACTGCAATCTTTTCCAACCAGTCCTAGGGCTCCAACTACAACAGGGATTGTTGATGTTCCCATATGCCACATTTTCGAGATTTCTATTTCAAGGTCCTTGTACTTTGACAACATTTTGAATATCTTCAAAGATACATTGCAGTCAGCAGGGACTGCCATATCAATAAGGAGGCACCGTTTTTGTTTGTGGTCTTTAATAACAATATCTGGCCGGTTGGCCTTGATTGATCTGTCAGTGTATATTGTGTAATCCCATAGAATTGTAACAGGTCCTATCTCCGTAACCGGGTCTGGGTGGTGTTCATACCAGTTTCTTTCTGTTTTCTTCCCGTAGAAGTTGCAGATTTTCCAGTGCAGATATTGGCCCACTCTGTCATGTCGGGTTTTATATTCAGTGGGTGCCAAAACCGTACAACCTGATACAAGATGATCAATCGTTTCTGGATATTTATCACAGAATCTGCATTTTGGGCTAACACAATATTTTAGTATATGTGCTTGATAATTCCTAGTTAGCAAGCATTGGTCCTGCGCAGCAAGGATAAAACCTTCAGTTTCCGCTTTCAACCCTGCACTACGTAGCCACTGATGGGTATGGGTTTTGTCTACGTCAGCTTGTTTGGTACAGGCAGAGTATTGGCCATGAAGCGGTTTATCTTGCCATCGCTTCTGTAACTGGTCGGTTGCATTCCTCTTGGCTATCATTTTTAGGTATTTTGCAGTTTCAGCCGGTGTATTGTGCTGTAGTTGCATCTCTACGCCCATTTGGAACTCCATTTTGAATTTGTTGGCTTCCTTCCTTACGGAGTAGAGACGCTTATTACTTTCATGTTCCTTGACGCATACCATCATCCAGTCTTCTGTAGTTTCCAAATATCTTTGGAGGCCAATTGTTGTAGTTTTGTAGGACAGTTCTAGTTGAACTAAACCTCTGCCTCCTTCGGATCTGGGCACATAAAGACGGTCGACATCAGCTTTGGGATGATGCATGCGATAGCAAGTGAGTAGCTTTCTCGTTTTGGCATCCATTCGCTTAATTTCAGCTATGGTCCAGTTAAGGTCATTAAAGCTGCATTGCACCACGGGACAGCCAATGTGTTTATGGCTGATATCCTTTTTTTTGAGTTTAGCTCAGTATTTAGTACCAGACGTACACGCCTGTAGTATTCTTTTCTTATTTTTTCCTTCATTTGGGGGTGTTGTATGCCATCTCCTTCGCTAATTCCTAGGTACTTATAAGCTTCACCATGCTCCAGTTCCCTAATTTTTGTGACAAAATCTAAATCTTTTAAGGGTGTTTCTGTAATTCTACCTTTCTTGAAAGTTTATTATTATCATTATTATTATTTTTATTATTAGTATTAACATTATTATCATTATTATTATTATTATTATTATTATTCTGTAGTTTTTATAGTCACACCCAAATCTGCGGAAAACCTAAGGCAGGTAGTGATGTGTTGGTATTGCTTCATTCTTTCTGTCTTTAAAGATGGTGCAATTCGATAGAATTGTGTTCTGTTTCTGTAACTGGTACTGGGTGATTTTCATACCAGTGTTTGTTGACATCTTTTCCAAAATGTTTCAACATTGTCCAGTGTAAATATTGCCCCAATCTATGTTGACGAGTTTTATATTCATTTGGCACAGAACAGGTCTATAGTTTCATGATATTTTTTTATAGAACCTGCATTTTGGATCCACACCATTATGTACGATATTTGCCTTAATGTTTCTTGTGAAAAGAATCTGGTCTTGCAAAGCAAGAATAAAGCCATTAATTCAGATGCTCGTAAACGCCAACGAGTGTTACCATTATAAACATCGGCTTTATTAGCACGTTCTGGATATTGATTAAGCAGAACTTTGTCCTGCAAGCGTTTTTTTCATCTGTTCAAGAGCTATATACTTGACTTTCTTCTTCATAATTTTTGCTGCAATAATTCATTCTTAAGTTCTATTTCGTTTTTTTGTTTTTTTTACAAAACATTCTAAATATAAAACTTGTTTGTGTTTACACACTCCCAAGAATGAAGTTTAAGTATTTTGCAGTTGCAGTAAGTGTATTATTATCATTATTTTTATTTCCTTCGATTTCTGGCGTTTACACATTTTTTCCGGGTCCCGCCGAGTGTCGTAAGGTTAGAAATGGCATCATGACACTTTCCACTGACAAAAAAAAATACATAGGTAACGCCCTTCGTAAAGTGTGGGCTGTACTTGTCATAACAATTTTTTGGTAACTCTTTGAGGCATGGACTTCCAGGAATCCGTTCAATTATTCTAGTGGATTTTTTTTTCCAACCAAACCTATGACTCCAACTACAACAGGGAATGTTGATGTTCCCATGTGCCACTTTTTGAGATTTCTATTTCAAGTTCCTTTTATTTTGTCAACTTTTTGAAGATCTTCAAAGATACATTGCAGTCAAAATCAATAAGGAGGAACTTTTTTGTGGTCTCTAATAACAATGTCTATTATTATTATGTCTGTAATTATTATTATTATTATTATTTTTATTATTATTATCATTATTCATTACCTCTTGTTTTTGGTATATTATCAAGTATTAACCTCTCTCCTGAGTAGCCAACCTCTCTTAAAATGATTTTCCTTTCACACCAGTAAAAACTGATGGTTCCGACTGGCGTCTGAACGGCAGGAATTCTTTTTCACGTTACTGCATTCTACACATTATTCTAGACGTTTGCAATAGCGTAGTTCACTCTAGAGTCTCAATTTCTTATTTCCATCTCCCCCACGCCTCGTCTCCACAACTGGGAAAAATCAGATACAGCGTTTCAACGATGTTTTGCAGAATCATGACCTTCAATTTCTATAAATTCTTAAGTAGCCCGGGGAGATCCAGATACTTATCTCTAAATTCATTGTTAGTCCTGTTTTTGTTTTTTTTTCCTTTGTTTTTTCCAACAACTTTTCGATATTTTCTTTCGTAATCAATCTCAGCTCTCCAATTTTGAGACGCTTTGTTATTGTGTCTTTCCACTGTTAAGGAATGGTCAGATCCTTATCTTAGTGTACACTAGTTTTTCATTACGCATTTGGTTTTATTTGCCAAATTTAAGCTGTGCTCTGCTGGAGTCAAGGATATTCTATATCTTACAGTTGTTTTCGATTTTTCCACAATAAGTAAAGCTGAACGTATGCACAAATTCCAGAAAAAAATCACGATACGCCTTCTTTAAACCAGGTTGTCATTATGTTTTATATATTAAACTTCATTGCAATATTTTTCCGATATAAACAGTTTGTATTTTCTGTGCGACTCAACATGGTGTAATGGTAGGTAAGCACGTCTCGCTAGAAAAATTACGGTTCAGTATAATTCTCACGTTCGATCTTGTGCTACATCTAAACTACGCTTGGAAAATCACCATAATCAGTTACGTTTTTAATATTTTGAATTATAAATAATATCGATATTCGGGAATCGCTATAATGACGAATAGTAATATAAGACGTTTCCTTTTGAGGAAACATTCGGAATTTATTGACTGAGCAGCTAGTGTGACTCCCATTTTAATTTTTTTAAATCTTTCTATCATAATATTTTTTTCAGGAAAATAGCCTTCTGAAGTCAAGTAACTGTAACCCTTTGTTCCATTATTTTGTTTCTAACCTATGGAGTGAAACAGTGTGAAACATCAACCTATTTGGCTGGTGCTCCTGATGTACATTTTCATATATTTGACAAAATTCAAAGAAGGATCGGCAATGTAATCGATCCCGATGCGTCATCTCGACTTCAGTCACTTTTTCACCGACGTGGAATGACTTCCATCTATTTTTTCTACAAATATTTTCTGACCAGCTAGTTTCTCTAGTGTACATGACTTTAAGCATGCTACTAGAATGGCATCTAGGTCCGACCCATTTTCAGTTGAAAAAGATGAATGCAACCGGCATTTCTAGGTCCGACCCATTTACAGTTGAAAAAGATAAATGCAACCGACATTTCTACTCCAAGTTTCTTTTCTTGGACTTCCCGCCTGTTTTCCGTTTACTGTCTTCCCTGTTAACTACAATCTTCAAAAACAAAGCAAAAAAATATTGCATATCCTATCTTCTTAAAACCCGTTCATCTTTTTCCTTTCCTCACTATACTTAGTTGTTTCTCTCAATTTCCTTCCCTCAACCTCCCCACTCTGCGTACTAGTGGCACTCCCGCCTTATGGGGGGGGGCGATTTAAACATAACTATATCAAATAACAGAAAACACATTACTTGAGGACTTTCGACGGCAACATGAACTTAAATGGACAGTAGATATAACACGAAAAGAAAATGAAAAATCAATAAAAAGAAAACCTTCAGAATAAGAAACAGTTGCCACAGTTTCAAAGTGACCCGAGAAAATATGTTTAGAAAAAAAAAGATGGAAGCCACGTCACGTCAGTGAGAAAGTGACTGAAATCGAGATGCCTGGATCGATTACATTACAGATCCTTCTTCAGATTTTTAGCAAGAATCTCCAGATGAATAGCCGGAGTCCATTGAATACTGCTACTCAATGAACAGTCGAATGGTAGGTTTGTAAATGTTCAAGTTGGACTCCGACGAGATAAAAAAAAATTGTCACGACACAGTGCCCCAACATTCCTTGCAATAATCACTCCATTCCATGTCAGTGGAAATCAGGAGGGCTTGAATCACCTATAAGAAAAATATTGTTCACGTACATGATAACACAACGACTCATAAAGCAAGATTAACACAGAATAAATGAATAGAACTCAATTGTTCTTTTCTGTCGTACCCGCAGTATTCAGCTCACTTTACTAATTAACATTTTCAGCCGAATATTAACTTTAAATAGCTGTTAAATTCTTTCACCGTATCCCATATGGCGATAAATTGCATCCTTCCGCAAGACTACTAATCGAGAGGTTTTGAAAAACATTGGTGTTCTCGGGTTTACCCTGACGCGGGGTGGTAGCACCTGTTATGGTCCCGGCTATGGCCCAATAATTAACCCCCAAATTGTGGATAAAACACCATGAATGTGTAAAAATAGGTTTCAAATACCAGCAATATATTTTTTGAAAAAAATTATTACTAACAAAAATGTATTACCAGTAATATATTATTACCAGCAATACATTTTAAATGAGGAGGTCCGGTGGAGTAATGGATAGCGGCTTGAGGAATCGGAGAGACGAGTTCGAATTCCAGTCAAACCATTACATTCACTTACGTGCTAATACCCTTGGGAAAAGTGTGAATCCTCTTCTCCTCCCTCCAGCTATGGGTAAATAGCAGGGCAGACTGGTTTCTATAGCCTTGGATGTCAAATGGCCTAGGAGAAGGCCAACTCTGAATTCAAACCCGGAGTGGAGCCCCTAGGTCGGATGGACGGCACCGGCAACTCCTGCAGCCGCACTGGCAACAAACCGTATTGGTTTATTCCCCCCTCTGGTCTCTGCTAGCAAGGCCAGAGACGTCTGGACAGCCCTATATATCTTGCCCAGGCTCGTACGGACGGATATATATACTACCAGCAATAAAAAAAACGTGTTGGCATTACATAACCCAATAAGGTTGATATGCTGTAAAAAAAAATAAAAAATAAAATTAACGCTTTGAGGTGGAAAGATTTCTATAATTAATTTCTAGTATTGTTCTAATAAAATCATATTGAAATCCGCGCCATTTTACTCAAAAGGTATTGAACGGATTAGTGTCAAATATTCTTTGAAAATAAGTGCGTGTAAATAATTGGAGAAAATCTTACTGTAGTTTACTTTGTGAAGAATAATGTTCATTAAAAAAAACGTTAATTATTTGCGCACGAAACTAATATTAATTAACCTTGTAAATGTTAACCTTAACTCCACGAGAGCGACTCAGTGAGATTTCCCAGGCAAAAGTTATCCGCAAACATACACCGTAAAGATTATCCTCGTCGTCGTCGGCATCCGTCCGTCTCGAGAGAAGATGGAGTAGCGGGGCCTGGGCGGGATATATAGAGAACTAGGGCTGACCGGACGTCTCGTTTCCCATCTCGGCCTTGCTAGCAGAGTCCAAAAAAGAGTATAACCTAATACATTTTGGTACCAGTGCGGCTGCAGGAGTTGCCGGAAGGTAACAAAAAAGTGCCCTCCATCCGCCTTAGGGGCTCCACTCCCGGTTTAAATTCAGAGTTTTCCTTCTTCTAGAGCATTTGCCATCCAAGGCTATAGAACCCAGTCTGTCCTGCTATTTACCCATAGCTGGAAGGAGAAGAAGAGGATCCACACCTTTCTCAAGGGTATTAGCACGTAAGCGTAAAGATTAAATTGAATTAATTACTAGATGTGATTCCAGCAACGCTGATTTACTGTGTCGTTCAACGAATTTGAGCTCAATAAGAGAAGGTAACAATCTTAAATAGAAGAGTCGCATATATCACTGTAACGCTGTTAATGGTAGATACAGATAGACAACTGTAGACATTTCTAGGAAATGCAATAAAAGAAAGGGATAAGAAAGGACTAATCATCTATATTGAACGTTTGCAAGATGATCTGCCGTAGATGTGAGATACGGATTGAAGACTTCAGAATCAATCAAACAAGTACGGACATTTAATTATATGGAAAATGCTAAAAAACGGGGCGGGATATAAAGAGTGTTTCAATAACTTGGACCAATTTTAAATGTGAATTAAGATTAAGCGTCTAATAAATTATTTTCTTTTTCCTTCAAATTTGGCGGATATTTGGGCGATATTATTTTTCACACATAATTACCATGACTTAAATAACATGTTTCGTATAGAAATAAATAAATGCCCACTAATAACACTGATTTATTTACTGCTGACTTTGATCCGTCTTAATGAAACACCCTTATATATAATTTGTCTTAATGAAACATCCTTTAAAACACAGAAACCCCATAATGCATTAAAATAAATAGTGGAGCATCGCCAAAACGCAATAAATTATTAAGAGACCGGACATTTTTGATAGAAAGAAAAACAATAATTTTGAACTGGCATGTAATAACAATTATCAGTGAATTTTAGACAGTTTCCAAACAGATTGAGTGGGGAGTTGAGTTATATGCTTCTAGAATGGGATCCTGTGGATATAATGGACATGCAAACAACATCGATGTTTTAAGTGAAACGAAAACAAAAAGAACATTTGTAATTAGAATCAGAAAGCGTTTAAATTTCTTCAAAATATAATAAGGATATTGGTCTTGGAGGATTTCACGCCCCTTGAACATATAGAAAGCAAGAGAGACAGTGGACACATCAAGCGACGAGCTCGTGTAAATGCATGAAACAATAGGGAAAGATAGAAACGCTAAGTGATCAAACATTTCTTTGAGTTTTAAAAGAGAATCGCCGTGATTGCTTTCGCCTTGAAAGTACCCAACATATAAAAGGAGAGTCATTTCTTTCCGCTGATGCTCCAAAGCTATGTCTAATATATATCTACAACCTTTGCTCTTGTCTACTGGAATATCATTGTCGTTTTTAATTTATGAAGCTTTCCTTTCATCGAGTATTATAGAAATGCAACATTGTTCTAATACAGTTTTAACACAGGCAAATCAATGGAACACGCGTCAGTGTTAAATCTTCAGTAGAAAAACAAGATAAACTCTAACATGTATTGCCAGTGAATGTTTACAACGAAGCTTCCTGCAGTATAAGAGAAAAAAAAATAGTAATCTGGAACGTTTGAGAGATTCATAAAATAACACTACAAAAAATGTTAAGCTCATATTATTAGGAATAACTATCGTAAGATATTACACCATTTTAATCACGAATAAACCATGCATTTTCTTTTTTTTTCAGAGAGCTCGTTGCATTTAGCTGAGGATAAATTTCTAATCACTCTGCCTTGCCGTAAACAATTATCATGTATTTTTATAGTTGTTTATGAATAAAACCTTGCGTCAGTTTGCGAAGAAGACATTCTTGAGAATGAGATACTTCCAACACATAGGTATTGTCTGGTTTTCAAATCTTTTTTTATCGAATTTCTAGGTAACATTTCTGATTGAGAATCTTATTCTCACTCATGAGAAAGACCATTTTGTCTTAAAGCTAAATTACATTATTTTTTGTCTATTCACCATCAGAAATAATATTATAGGAAAAACGGTGGCGTAAGGGATAGCGGCTCCGCTTGAGAAATCGGATTGCCGAGTTCGAATTCCAGACGAATCCATTATCCATTGCATTCACGTGAGTGCTAATACACTTGAGAAATGTATGAATCCTCTTCTTATCCCCCCCCCCGCTGTGGGTCAAAATAAGAACTGACAGGATTAAATGTATCGTTATCTATAATCCTTACCCTCGTAATATTCACTTCCTGACAACATTCTCTCTTCTTACTATCACATTCATGATAAATATGTCAATATTAATACTCGACCTAGAATTACTCTCGAAACTTTTAGTGGGTTGAATTCAGTAGGATAACAAAATATGGAATATTTCAGTTAGTTTGTGTGCCATGCGTGATACACCCTTATGCGATCATGTATCTTTCGATATATGACTGATGAGGCAGACTTTTTTTTTCCCCCGTAGTAGGTTGTCCTTTCTTTCTGCGGTAGACCTGTTTTCATCCAATGCTCTAAACAATCTTTTAATAGCGGGCGGGATTTCACTTGCATTTCCAAATTTTGAAGAAAAGTAATTTTGCCATTCATTAAATGCGTTCATTAATTTTTTTGGCCGCCGGACATTAATTCAAGTTATTCATCTAACAGTTGACTGTGAAACAATAAAAAAAACTCGTTTTGTCAGTATCTTATATAAGGACATATCAAAATATATGTCGCTTCTCACCCAGCTAATAGGTTAAACAGAATCACTTGCATCTAGAGAAATCATTGATATTCCCCCGAAACTCTTCATGTAATATACACCCGAAAATAAACACGATGCAAAAAACAGATCTATTACTCTTACAATCCCAAATATGTTTCAGCCTTAAATAACATGTTAAGGTTTCATAAACTATATTATGAACAAATCAACCATTATCGACATAATTATGTAGAGAAATACACACATACACACACGCATATATATATATATATATATATATATATATATATATATATATATATATATACTCGCTAAATTATATATGTGCTCATTTGGTTTTAGTGAAAAAATGAAGACATAATGGAATTTAGAAGTCGAGAGAGAAGAAGTCAGATTAAAATGATAAGAACAGCTTCTGCACTTTGATCCCAACCAAAAGATGAGAAGCGATTGTATTTTCTTACCACCTCACGCTGACAGAATGTGACACAAGGTCAGTTTAATGTGGGGACCCCGGGAGCGTGCACCTGGGCCAGGTCCAAGAATAATCCAACCCACGCAACCATCGTTTGCGCTGGCAGCTAAGTTACTACCGATTCCAACTCTTAAGGAAGTGCTGGCACGGCTGCTTTTTTTTTTCCGAGATTGCGTACCTATCAATAATATATTAAGTTGTGCTCTGACTGCAGACAGAGACACAACTGACAGATGAAATTTATTTATCCGCCCGAGGGTAGATACTACACTTTGTTCCCAGTCAAGAGACTGAGAAGAGAAGGTGATTGATAAAAGTTCCATTTTTCAAATGCATACTATCGAACGATGAAATTCAACAGTTACCATGAATACAATAACATCGTCTGCTGAATTATTTTTAAATTATTATCAAGATAAACTTTCGTAAGACGGGAATTATGCAAAAAAGAAAGAAATGAAGGAAGATAGAAATGTTTAACGACTCCTGCCAATACCTCATAAATAATGAATTATTCCGTTTTGATAGCGTATGAATGAATGAATGAAAGAAAGAAAGAAAGAAAGAAAGAAAGAAAGAAAGAAGTGTTTAAAATGGAAAAAGTTGGCAATTTCAAATCTTTTGTTCCCATTTCTTAAAAAAAAGACCAGCATTCATTGTCATTATTTTTATTTCAATATTTTGTTAAATCTATTAAGCTAAAATATTTTAACGATGTGATACGGGAATTTCTACGGATATTTTATTGTCATAAATCTCGCCATGAGCACATTCGATCATTAACTGAAGAATTAAGATTCATCAGGAGATTAAAATAAGAAAACCATGAAATTTTCACCACTCTTTCTAGTATATATAATTGTATTGTAGCGGTTGATGTCATGGTGTTTTCAAATACTGATTGTGTCAGTTCCGATTCCCACGAATAGACTTCGACAAGGTATACATATAAGTTCATTCTTGTGTAGTGACATCCTAAGTATACCCTAGATGTGGCACGAAACCGAAAGAACGGGACGCCCAGTGGGGTTCGAACTCACTACTCCTGTGTAAGTGCTTTAGAGATAAAAGATTGCCATCCATTACCACGTCAGGATGTATATCGACATTGTTGTATGTAAGGGATGCATAGTAGAGAAAAATATCTTCTATCCTTGGGTGTCGACCAGTGTAGGAAATGTAACATTTTGAATTCGCTCCCTCGTCAATAGGGCAATCCTAGGCTAAAAAAATGCAGAACGCTTTAAGGATCGAACACAATATTCAGTCGTAATGGTACAAGGGAGATTAGCTTGCTAACCACTGCACTACGTCTTCTACTCTTAAGTCCATATCTCATTATCCCTTTGTCACCATTCATATTCGTATGGTAAATTATGCGTTATTTTCAACTATTCCGCTTGTCTTAGATATGTAATGTGAGTGTTAAATTTCCTAAGCTCTCTTTCCTCGTTACATGCCATAGAAAGTTCAAATGTTTCTTCCTATCTATTCTAAGTTCTCCTTCCTGTGCTAATCCCGTGGGGCATTTTACCCACTGCACCTCTGAATATATATTTCTTACAATGCTCTCTTCTTCTGATATTATTTCGGTTTTACCATTTTGATGTGCAAATCTTATTCATTCTGTTCTTACTTTTCCTATTTTCTGGAATGTCAATACAATCTACCTCATTTACTGTTAGACGTATTTTGTATATTCAAAGCTTATTAATTAACAGAAAACTTGATCTTTCTTTGGCTTATTTAGGTCTGCATTTATTAACTCTAGCCTGTCTGACTTCAGTGCATGTGCTTTAAATGTGATATCTGCGTAATGAGAAGCATTGAACCTCTTCTATTTGATGATGAATTCTTTTAACCTTTCTATGTCCTCTCTTTTTCTTTAATCCTGGGTATAACGATAAACTATATCCGGCAGCTTATGGTCAATGTGGCATATATATATATATATATATATATATATATATATATATATATATATATATATATATATATATATATATAGGAACTACATACCTAGATAGGTTTCATATAAATGGATCATCAGGGTAAACAGGCTGAAGAGATTTGAATTTGCTGGCCTTGTTTCTATTGTTGATCACGCAAGATAACACGTTCTCTCCCAGAAACTTTAACAAAGGTCTGTTCAGCATAGTTGCAGTATAACGCACAAGTGGGCTCTGTGGGTGTTGAACAAACATAGATGTACCTGAACGAGCATCTGTAATAGGGATTGGCTATATATATATATATATATATATATATATATATATATATAATTGTGTGTGTGTGTGTGTGTGTGTGTGTGTGTGTATTTAGGCAGCAAATTCTGTTTAGGCATTTCATATTGAATAAATTGCAGACATTTTGTCTACTAATTTTTAATAAAATGCGTTCATACTCGCGAATAACCGTCCCTGTATTGATATTAAAGGATGAGAAAATTGTGCTATGGCTGTTTAAATTTCTTTTATTTTCATTTCCCAAGTACTTTCCATCTTCTTTGAAGACCATCTTCAGTAGTACAAATAGTACAAAACTATATGTTCATTTTTTTTATTAGTACAAGTATTTATACAAAGTTGTGCGTTGTTATCCATTACCGTAATTTTTTCATTGTGCTTTTAAATCCGAAACGATTGACAGTGTGATGAGCGTTCATTTGAATGTGTAAATATTATCCATCATGGATTTTTTTTCATATTATAATATCATTGTCATGCGAGCATTAAAACATTAAAACTGCTCCTTTATAGGAATTTCAGAACATTACTGCAGTATTCATACTTGACCCTGTTCAGTGCCGGCTTTAATTTTTCAATATGAATTGCTTCTAGTATCTGTAATCTAAATTTGTTGTACTGGTGTAGATTACTTGTATTGTCGATTATTCATTTCTGTAGTTCATTGCCAACAGCAAGCAGATATATTTCTCCTCCCGATGATGGCCATTTCGGTCGAAACTAGTCGAGGAATCTAAATGGAATAATAATAATAAAAAAACGAAAGAATATTAATCTACAACCCAGTGTGTCTAATGATTTTAATTAATTTTTAATTTTATTTTCTTTTCTTATTATATATTATATATATATATATATATATATATATATATATATATATATGATTATTTTAATTAATTTTTCATCCTTTTCATGCATTTTATGTGTATTGTGTCTGAATATTTTTTGTTCTCTTTCTATATTGTTTTATAAGTTGAAATTCTTCTACATTTTCATCTCTCATTTTGCTCAGATTCATTATATTTTGTTTTAACTTTTGCCATCATTCATGCATTCGTTACATTTATAATCCTATGTTCTCAACCTCTTCGCTTTTAGCTTCCAGTCCGTTTCTTTATCTCTTTCTCCAAATTCATTTTTTACTACCACTCCTTAATATTCTCTTTCGTTTTTTTTTTTGTTTTTTTTCATCACTTTACACTTCATCGCCGCTCTTTATCTTCGTCCTCTTTTTCTTGCAGCTATTTGCGCATCTTTCATTAGGGAGGGGACATCATTTCTTTTTGCAGCCCGTGTTAACCTATAGCATTTTTTACTATTATTATTCAGTTTTATTGCCATTTTCCCCATTCCTCTCATTTCGTATATATCGATTCCCGAGTAACGCCACTAGGCTGATGATACAAGACATATTCTACGCTTTCAAAACCTGACTGCTACTCTTAATCGGAAAAAAAAGAATCAATGCTCTCATCGGGAACCAATCAATGACCAATACATTCAAATACATGACCCATTTTTTTTCTTTTACCATGTTTAATATTCTTTTCGTCCGATCATCCATGTCCTGTCCATTGATTATCGATTTTGTTATTCTTTCTGATTGCCTTTAACTGAGCTAAGTAAATACAGAGAGAGGTAAGTGATAACCTTGGACAATATAAATTGGGGCCAGCTACCATAAATCCTGGAGTAGAAAACTCATTTCCGGAGAAAAGGAATGGACATCTGACCAAGACTAGTACCTCCAAGACTTCTAGACTATTAAGCAAATGACAAATTCTCATGAAATCGAACCGAAATAAGATAGATCAGGGTCAAATACTTGACAAATATATTGAACTAATTATCAGAACACACGCACACACAGAAACACACACAGCCACACACGCAAAAATAAAAAAAATGACACTGATATCTCATTTTAATAGATTTAGCAAAATTACACAAACATATATTGAAACAGTAAAGAGTATATATAATCAATAAAATCGCCATTGATATCAACTACGAGCACCAGACGACTTCGGAATCTCCTGCAACTCTTTTGGACAGTCTCCTTGTTTACGTTAATGCATTCTGCCATAATCCTTGTCTTCAGTTCATTTTAGGTGTTACAAGGTGTTTTTTGGTCACTCTCTCTCTCTCTCTCTCTCTCCCTCTCTCTCAATTGCGCTTATACATAATAATCAAGGGGGTTGCAGTATCCAAATGTAATGGGTGTTGCGGTTGCAGAAATTTTCTGACAACAATGACTGTGTTCTCATGCTTGGTGCAGAGTCATGTTTCCAATGATAGTGCCTTCCAGGTACCATCTCCTTGTTGCAGGCCAGTAATACCACATCAAGTCACTTGATGTAGGCCGCCGTGTTGAGTCTGAGTACCTGTTGGAAGACCGCTGGAGGTATAAAAGCATCATCACTCTTGGTCCCGCAAACACCTTCGTAATCTTCATTAGACTCATCCAAATCTTTCCGATTCCTCTGCAGTGTCCTCAGATTGACACTCGAATACATTGAAATGTACGTATTAGAGCTTACAGAGCGAATACTAAGCTGTACAGCATGCAGGTTCCAAACCTCTGGTGTAGTGAATTGCATTATATTGCACTTTTTTTCACAGACCCTGCCGAACTAACTCTGTTATACTGTGAAGTCGATAAAATAAAAAAATAAACAACGCGCATGCGTGGAATTAAAAATATAATATGTCGACAATGTACCCATCGCACGCAGTATATAATATAGATTATATGCGGTTAATGTAACTAATATTATCGTTCATCAAGATAAAATCAGACAACCATATTCAAGATCTTCCTTGCACCACCTTCATGCTATTGGAGAAATAACAGTACAATCTAGATAATTTATCTTTCAGTAAGAGCCAGTCGAATGAAAATGAAGGGCGATATGACCCAGGATTTTCGTAAGTAATTGCGCCATTTAAATATAAAAATAAAAGTTTTACTCGGAGAGACAAAACGTGCTAGTGAAAGCACATATCTATTTAAAAAAACAACAAGTTCAATGACAATCGTCAAATGCTTACTTTTCGAATAATCATCCGGCGTCTTTCTAAGTTGCTATCAGCAGAAGTAAGCAGTTATACTGTTTACATTTGAAGTTGTTTTGATAGCCTTATTATTATTATTATTATTTTCTTTGATTTCTGGCGTTTACACATTTCTTTCCGGGTCCCGCCCAGGGACCTAAGGTTAGAAATGGCGTCATGACACTTTTCACTGACAAAAAAAAAAAAAAATTAAATTACACAGATAAAGCCCTTCGTAAGGTGTGGGCTGTACTTGTCAGAACAATTTTTTGTAACTCCTTGAGGCATGGACTTCCAGAAATCCCTTCAATTAGTCTACTGCAATCTTTTCCAACCAGTCCTAGGGCTCCAACTACAACAGGGATTGTTGATGTTCCCATATGCCACATTTTCGAGATTTCTATTTCAAGGTCCTTGTACTTTGACAACTTTTTGAATATCTTCAAAGATACATTGCAGTCTGCAGAGACTGCCATATCAATAAGGAGGCACCGTTTTTGTTTGTGGTCTTTAATAACAATATCTGGCCGGTTGGCCTTGATTGTTCTGTCAGTGTGTATTGTGTAATCCCATAGAATTGTAACAGGTCCTATCTCCGTAACTGGGTCTGAGTGGTGTTCATACCAGTTTCTTTCAGTTTCCTTATTATTATTATTATTATTATTATTATTATTATTATTATTATTATTATTTAAAAAAAAACAAAGTTCGTTATAGGTATTTATGATATATTTTGTCAAGAACAGAAACTCATTTTTTTAAGTGTTTATATCGCAAATGAACGGAGAGTGCAATGTAGTCCTAAAGAAAATGACAAGAACAAAAACTTATGCTCCGAATCAGGAAGAGAGAGCAGAAATGACTTGGACACATAACGAAGAAACAGGGCTTAGAAAACTTAACACTCAGTGGTCATACTGGGGGTAAAAAAATAGGGGACGCACCTAGTTTTCTACCTGACGAGCTTGTGTGAATGGAGGTCAGAAAGGGGCGAGCTGTAGTCATAGACAAGTGAGAAAAATGCCTACAAATATTATGGAATTTGGGAGAGTCATCATCGGACATGTACTGAAGGGACAACACACATAGAAGAAGAAACATGCTAAATTTAAGAGTCTCTTAGTATATCAGAATATGTGAATACATGAAGTATGTTTCAGAATGCAAATCGAACAATAAAAGAAATAAGAAGCGACAAGGGAAACTAATCCACATAGCAATTCTCGGAATAATTTTAAGAAAATGGATAATGTTGATACTATATAACAATATTTTAAGAAAACTCGTCTCATGTCAAAATTAGATTAAGATAATCAAAGAAGTAAAAACTAAACAAGGGTAGAATTATTACATATGGAAAATGAAAGAACAGAAACATTATGCAAACATAGAAAAATGAACACAAGTAAAAATAATTACTTAAAAATGATAGCGGAAGAGAAATGTCTGCTTCTGTAGAATGAATGACTTCAAACCAACAACTCGCTCCAACCATCGACGCACGTATAAAGTAAAAATGATTATTAAAAAAAATATTAAAGCCAAAAGTATTAACGAAAAATATCAATAGGAAGAAAAAACTTACGTGACACCTTTGATGATGTAAAGGAAAAATGTCGCTTTTGAAATGATTCGCAGATGAATAACGAACGATTTTTTTTGTCCAAGAATTTCTTTTCTCAGAAAAAGAAAATTATGATAACAATAACGTCAACTAGAAAGAACCGTTTCGTTTTCCCTTTATTTTACCATCCCCTTAAAAAACACACATAAAAACAATCTCAAGTGACAAATAAGAACTGTAACCTGCTTGAAAAAAAATAGAAGGCATTTCTCGAAAGTCGTTGACAGATCGACATGGTGACGCCTTGCCCTTTTTCTAAACATCAATGCTCCTGAGATTCTTGCTGTTGAACATCTCAAATATTTCTTCGAAGGACCAAATAACATCTGGCTTTTTCAGGGAATTTTACTTGTGCAAATCTGATTGGCTAGATATTTTTAAAGATCAACAACAAAGAATTAAGACATCTATTGCCATATTAGAATAATTTCTATTGGAATGCTTGCATCTGAAAAAATGGGAATTGGCTTCATTTTTTGTGGGATGGAGGTTACAATATTAAAATGACTGTATATTTCAAGGTCATTACGATATACAGGGACATATGAGTACATAAAATTTTAAGAAATTAAAGCAAAAATACCTAAAGAATTATAAATGTGACGGAAAACATATTCTTGAGAATGATGTGTAAAGCTCGAAAAATATATTTACGCCGCAGAAAAAAAATGACTCTTCGATATTGAATAAACACAAAACTCATAAAACTAAGACAGATTCTATCTGCAACAACACGCTGAGACGTAAACAGTGAAAATGGCATTACGAATGTTACTCAACATTTTATTTACTTGAGACTGGTCACGTTTGCTGATTGGATTAACTTGCTTCGGATATTTCGACTAAAAATGATTTTTCATAGGTCGATGTTTGACACAACGCGGACATTTATAATTGTTATGGGTTAATCCGACGTTGTACTAAGTTCAGAAAAATCTGACATTACGAAATCTCTGGAAAATTTATTTCGTTCTCATTGCAAAACGATTTAATAATGTTAACACTAAACAAGATGAAATATCAGCAAATGTCACTTCTGATTTTATTTAATTTCCTAGGTTTTCAGCTTTAAACTTAAACAACTATTTCTCCCGGAATAATAACATTATTAGGTTATAAAAAACATATATGTTATATTATTCCCTATATTAATCGTAAATTATTTAGTTTGCTGCTCCTCCGATATATTTAGAGTTATTAAATAAAATCCAAAGTAGAATCGGAGGTATGTTCGTACTGACCTGGCATCTAAGTTTCAATCAGTTTCCAACCGCTGTGATGTAGCTCGCTGTATATTTTCTATAAATACTTTCGTGGTAATTGTTCTGATGAACTTGCCTCAATTGTACGTTGGTATTCCATTTTTATGGTTATTTTATCCTCTCCCACCTCCACCACTGACAATTTGTACATACGAGAACTAGTTAGGACTTCATAGAGACCCTACGGTATTATGGTGATTGTAGTAAGAATGATATGTTAGAATATGTAAGGAATGTTGTGGTGTGTTTGGGTCAGTAATTGTAGCTAGCTAAATTTAAGATAAGAAATATTGAAGACCAGACTTCCCCATAACTTTTGGCCTTGTGCCACATTTTTGTATTTTGAAAATAGATATTGCTTATCTCTGTGGTACCTAGACTCAATGAATTTAAGTGTAGTACTAGACTGGTGGCAAGTTCTCATCTACTTACAGTCGAAATGGCTAGACGCAACCGTAGGTTCTATGCTAACATTTTCTTCAGTATCTGTCAACATTTCTGAGATGAGGAATTATGTACCCTATTTACATTATTCGGATTATCATCCTCATCTTTGCTGCCATATTTATCACATCGTTTCGGCCGTTGTACTCTCCGGAATGTTCTCTTTATTATTCACTTTATTTTGCTGACTGGAGTAGACTGTTCTAGTTCCACGTCCCATGTCTAATAGATGTCAGTTATCAGTTATCTCCTGTTAATTCACCTCTAAAAGTTCTCCACCGCCTTAACCATTTATTGAACTCACACACTTTGGGACCTGTCACTGGATCTAATTAACGCCTTTATCCACTGTGTCATGTGTCCTTGAGGTCATGGCACATGTAACTAGAACAGTGTACCCCAGTGAGCGAAATAATTTTAGTGTTCAATCAGAAATAGTCATTTGGTTCAAAGTTCACTGGAAGAATGTTCATGAGAGTCTCTTGTAATGATTGTTCGTGAAAGATATTCCTGTGTAACAAGAGTTTATGTGAGTGTGTACAAGGTATCTTCAGAGTGTGAGTGGTGAAGTTGGCGCATGGTTTCAAGTGTAGTGGATTCGTTTGGCAGTTGAATTCTCACTAATTCGGATTTAAAAAAAAAATCGTTTAAATAAGCGATTATAGGTTCCAAATCGTAACGCGGGAAAAATTATTCTTCACGTGCAAACGACCTGATTGGTTGGCATCGACCAATCAGAGAGCCAGCCTTGGTGAGACTTAAGAAAGCTTCTGTGATCCGCTTCTCCCAAAAGTGCGCAAAATTGAATACTTAACAATAGAGCGATTCCAAAATTGTCGCATTACTGCGATTTGTAAATTGCCTGTAGAAATGTAGTGGTGATATATTAACCAATGAATACTTGGCGTTGGATGTGATTTGTGTTTTTGTATTTATGTATGTTCGTGTGTAATAGATCTGCACAAGCTTTAGCAAGACGAAAATTCTAAATAATGAGTTAAAATGTACGAAACTGCGTAAAGCTATTTCGCAATAACAATTTTAATCGATCTGTAAAATATTTTAAATTGAAATGATCAACAGTTATCTATTTTATTTAATAGAACGTTTTTAAATGCACTTTTCCTGGATTTCTAAAGAAATACCTCCAATTTTATCCGACCGGAACTATAATATTGACTTCATTCCATTTCCACCTTTTATAGATATTTCCATGAGAGTTGTTCTCCTCTTCTCTTTCATACATTGAAAGCGTGAATTTAAGCATCGTAATAGATGGGCAAATAGAACTCATTGTTTTACTGTTGTAATAGCTAAATTTAAACGTTATGTTATTCTCTAATAGCTTCTTTTTTATACTTCTTCACTGTGAAATTCTCTTCTGATTTGTTAATTATGTGTGTTGTGGTAGGATCCACCTAATTTGCATAGTGGAGTACCGACCATATAAATATGGTTGGTACCGGGAAGAGAGGGAGGAATCAAGAGATACAACCAGAGACTCAGTCAACACATTCTCCAGGAACGGTCTTACCAGGAATATACAAAAGGCTATATGTAAATATTGTGTACACTTTTCTTGTTTCAATACATTTTGTTCTAAGTACATTTTGTGTTGCATTATTATTCCATGCATTAGTCAAGTTTCAACAATGTGTCACCTACAATCTTTAAAATTTTAAATAGAACGCCAATCGCTATCTTCTGTCTTCTTGAATTTTATTCGTTTATTGTCATTCTCTTCAATAAAATATTCTCATTGATTTTCACTCCCCGTAACCACATGAATGTTATTATTTAAAAAATGACACCCAACATCTATCTATCTATCTATCTATCTATCTATCTATCTATCTTACTCTGTTCATATCTGTCTAACTCGGTCTCTTCACCTATGTATCTCTATGTATACATTGATATATATATATCTGTATGTTTATATATCTCCCTGTCTGTTCATAATTATCATTAATTGCTAGAAGCATTTAGAGAGAGTAGGACTGTTTTTGTATTTTGCATTACCTAAAGTAATTGGGAGAAAGAGAAAGAAAGAAGAAATATATATGAATCAATACTGCATGCTGTTGTCCATGTTCACCATAATCTATGAATATAGAATCCAGCGCAGTACGTAATCTGTTCTATGAAAAAAGTTAAAGATTAACACTCACGAGTCAGACACAGTACTGAATCTGACTCTATCGCCAATACCACCAGCAGCTGTTCCTTAATTCTTCAATCTTCGATATCAAAGCCTAGCAGTGAATATACAAGTAAAACATGGCCGCCTTTATACGCGTTGGATTGGATATTTTGAGCCTTCTGATTGGTTAACCCTTCTACTGGTGATCTATAAAATGAGTCAGCTTATTTTGGCTGACTCACTAGTACACCAGGGTACACAAAAATTCAAATACATGCCTAATGTCATTTTCACACCTAACTCTATCGTCAGACCATGTCTAGTTACTTTTTAAATATTTCACCCTAAGGAAGGAGGGAGAGCCACTATGTGCGCAAGGGGTTACAGTGAGTGAAAGTGACAAAAAGACTCCGGTGGATTGAGGAAAGATAAACAGAAGAACGGGAATCAAGGCATCAGAAGATGACGATTGACATTACATTTAAATGTTTGAAGATTGTAGTTATCGGGGAAGGATGTAAGAGGAAGGGAGTTCCCCTGTCAGGAAGTGCGAGAGAAGAATCTTTTGGGGTAGTAGAGGCGGTTACACTTAACTGATTCAACAGTAAAAGGATGGGAACTGGATGCTGAACTAGTAGCACTCTTAAATTCATGCAGTCGGGGCAAATAGCTCGTTCCTTATCACTTGACGTCAAGTTACGTCCGAAACACGTTCTGCCCCAGTGGTATCTAAGGTTGTTATGATGTTGATTTGGGGTTAGTAGAGACAAACGCCGAATAACACGTAAGAATAAAAAGGGTTTTAATAGGTTAGTAAAAAGGTACAGAAATCGCCTGAGTAGTCAATACCTCGCTCAGCTAAGAACTTCTCTGTCTATCTCTCTTTCGACATGCCACTATTTAATGTCTTTGTTCGCAGACAAGTTCATCTTCAAGAGGGGTGGTAGGTTTCCGACACAACAAAGGTAAACTTCCGAGTCAAAATTGTCATCAATTTTCGAAGCTAAACAACCAAATGTAAAACAACGAAAAAATTGTATCTGAGTAATTTACAAAAAACACACAGTTTAATATATCTTAATATATATGAAACGCAGTGGCTATCAAACACACATAGATAATAATCACCGTTACAAGCTTTCAATACGGCAATTGACAATTCCTTCCATTCGATAGTTTCCAAGGCTTGATGGCAAATGACAAAAACAAAATAATTAATCATGAAACAGTTGAAGAAATTACATCTGTACCAGAGTATTGGAAGAAATGATTGTCCAGCCTAACGTTTCCCAACAATCCCCACCCAATTCCCCAAGTGATATAACGCCAACAATATATATATTTTTTTTAAATTATCGTCATTAATAAAAGTTTGAATCGTGATTCTTCGCTCTCTGTAAAGCAGATTTGTTATACGTGGAAAATACATTTATTGGATTTGAAGTTGCTTGCTCTTGCGAACATTTTGAGAATGCGAACTTACATGAATGCCGTTTATTAATCCTAGTTTTCAAGTTTATCAACATTTAGGTATGTATTGGTTAATTAGAGTGATCAATGACATCGGTGTATTTTTCCTTGTCCTTTGCAGATAATGTGAATCATGTAAGTTCCATGAAATATAGGTATGTGAAGTTTCGTCCTGTTATAAGGTTAAGCAACATCCAGTAACAAGCCATCTGATCGGGCGGATTCTTAAGAGCGTGGAACCACCACTTTATCGATTCTCTTCCCAGGTTCAATCTGACCAATGGTGGTAGTATTTGTTATGGTCCCAGCCATGGGCAAATGATGAACCCCAAAACTGAGGTCAAAATATGAAAATATATGAATACATTAAAAACAAATAACTGCCAGCAATATATTATAAAAGTAAATAAAAAAATTACCAGCAATACACGTTTGAAAAAAAAAGACCAAAAATAATCTCTCAAGGAAATTAAATTTCGGCATTACATGACACATAAGGCGTTTATATGCCACTGAACGAACAAACCAAAGGAAACAAGTGAAGTTCTTATAACTGCTGAATAAGTTTCCTTTATTTCCCGTTTGAGGCTATCTCTACTGCTAAACCTATCATATGATTCCTAAGTCGAATGAAAATAATTATTTATGCAAAAAACGAGAAATATCATTTTGTAAGAAGAGAACAAAATTGTCTCTTTGTTAAAACATGCATGAATACTGTCTCAGATATCGAGAGAAATCATTACTATGTTAGTAGATGTTAGCCCGATTGAATTCATTTTGTTCTGTTCTTGTTGCTATCAGAAATTTACGGATATTAAAATCAGTAAGGAAATATGATATTTCTTTAAAAATGTATGTTTAATACTGAATGCTCCCTCAAATTCCCACAGAGATTGTTACCATTTCAATAGTTGTTGGTACGGTTGAAATCAAACCTAATCGATGACAGACAATTTTCCTCGGGTTTTATATATTTTATCTCACTTTTTTTGGAAGGAGCGGGACATAGGAGTCGTTGATACTTGAATAAGAATATATATATATATATATATATATATATATATATAGTGATAATATTAGTATATATATATATATATATATATATATATATATATATATATATATATATATATATACTCTTAAGGTGCGTTATATTTATGGGATAATGTGTGCTTAAGATATGCTATATTTATGTGACAAAGTGCTCAATATCAGAGATGGAGCGTGTGTAAATAGAAAAGTCAACATTGAAATAAACATTTAGACACGACAGCCTGAAGATTGCGTCTAGCATGAAACAACCTGTCGCCACTAAGTGTTGACTTCAATGTTCACTTTAACATATATATATATATATATATATATATATATATATATATATATATATATATATATATACTAGCAGTAGAGCCTGGGGATGTAACAGTAAGAGATAGATCAAGTATCGACCATCATAAAGACTGAAAAATAAAATTAACAAAGATTATTGTTTAAGGTTGACGGATACGCATATCTTAATTATTATTTTTTTTTTAACGAATTGGTCAAACCCAAACTCAAACAAAACATTGCTTTCAATCGTTATGAGTCTCTACCGATTGAATAGAATTTTATTATAAACAATTGTCCTGTAAATGGAATTTTTAAAGCATTCTGAATGTAAAAATAAAGGAAAAAGTGTGCAAGACAATAAGAAACACTACATGCCAAAAAAAATTGAAGTTTTGTTGAAATCGGTTGAAAAATGTAGGTAGCCTTTCTGTAATATTTAGTTTTACAATTTATGATTTTTACTTATTGAATACAGTAAAAAAATTGGGACCATGTGTATTTAAAGTAGTTTCCGGTTATTATTTTTAGTTAGGACTTGTGTATGTTTAGATTTCATTATCTTTCCCTAAAGATAAAGAATTCATTCCGATGTTTGTATTCGTACAATCAGTAGAGATCGTTAGATTATTGTTTAAGGTTGAGGACACGCATGTCTTAATTTTTTTTTTTTTTTTTTACGAATTGGTAAAATCTAAACTCAAACAAAAACATTGTTTTCAATCGTTGTGAGTCGCCCGATTGAATAGAATTTTATTATAAACAATTGTCTTGTAAATGGAATTTTTAAAGCATTCTGAATATTAAAAATAAAGAAAAAAGTGTGCAAGAGAATAAGAAACACTACCTGCGCCCCACCAAAAGTGAAATTTTGTTTTATCGGCTGAAAAATAGAGGGAATCCGCTCCCATATTTAAAGGAAACCACGCACACCAAACAACCCGATGTGAGTTGTCCCCTTTCCATTTTCACGATGTCTCTTAATCGTGTTTTCAAATTGATTTTGTGCAAAAACAATTATATTTTCCCATTTTTTTGCGCTGTTTGAACCACCACAAGGTAATTTTATGTAGTCCTGTGAAGTTTTGTTGAAATCGGTTGCAAAATGTAGGAAATCCGATCCAATATATAAAAGTTACAAACACACATACACACACAATCTGCGTTTTTTTAATAAGTAAGATATATATAAAATCCCAAGAGCATAGAATCCAGGTAGAACTCAATATCCAGGACAGAGTAAGAATGTAATATGAATGGCTCAAACACTAATATTCCATGTTTATAATTTACTAGCAGTAGAGCTCGGCGTTGCCCGGGGATGTAACAGTAAGAGATAAATCAAGTATCAACCATCATAAAACTGAAAAATAAAATTGACAAAGATTATTGTTTAAGGTTGACGGACACGCATGTCTTAATTATTTTTTTTAATTTTTTTTTTTACGAATTGGTCAAACCCAAACCCAAACAAAAACATTGTTTTCAATCGTTGTGATCGCCCGATTGAATAGAATTTTATAATAAACAATTGTCTTGTAAATGTAATTTTTAAAGCATTCTGAATGTAAAAATAAAGAAAAAAGTGTGCAAGACAATAAGAAACACTACCTGTAAAAAAAGTGAAGTTGTGTTTAAATCTGTTGAAAAATGTAGGAAATCCGATCCCATATATAAACAAACACACACACACACACACACACACACACACACACACACACATCTTGGGTTTTATAATAAATATAACTCGATATGAGTTTTTATTCTCGTGATGCTACTTAATCGTGTTTTCAAATTGATTTCGTGCAAAAACAATTGTGTTTTTTCCAATTTTTGGCGCTGTTAGAACCACCGCAAGTTAATTTTACGTAGTTATGTGAAGTTTTGTTGAAATCGGTTGCAAAATGTAGGAAATCCGATCCAATATATAAACGTACAGACACACACACACACACACAATCTGCGTTTTATAATAAGTAAGATTACATTGGAATTGTTATCACGATCCAAATCATCAGACCTAAGAGTTAAAATTTTCCGATTTCTTTTTGAATTTGTACATCTGATGATTTGTATCGTGATTACGATTCCAATGTAATAAATTATAAACATGGAATATTAGTGATTGAGCCTTTTATATATATATATATATATATATATATATATATATATATATATATATATATATATATGTCTGAGATCACTTTAAAAAGTATCGGGACTGTTGCTGAAAACGCAGAAATTAGCATGGAGTTCTTGGCACAATTTGACCTAAAACTTTGTCACACATTCACACTAATTTATAACATTCTCGCTCACTTAACACATAAGGGATTTAAGTATAGCCAGTTATTTGGCATTTGATATTTGATATTTGAACCATATCTAGGCTGGGGAGATAAAGAGATACTACTTTTCCCAACAGACAAGGCTAGAACTTAACCCGTGGTTTCTAAAGCGACATATCGTATTTATCTGTTGTAAATGCTTGAATAAATTATTAAATCAGCCGAAAAACATTTAATTCCTGTCACAAACGAATACGATACGAAAATAGTACCCTATCTTTTGTCACATTCAGAAGCCATGTTTTTTGCAAGAAAGAATGCACCGTACTGAATATCAACAAAAATTGTAACACTCTATAAAGTTCAAACTCGATCTACAAACGAAAATATTAGCAAACTACCTTTCTCGTGATAAGTAGGCATCTGTTGTTCAGATATCTATAAAATTAGATTCGTTTGACACCAGTCTTAAGGCCAGATCACGTTCAAACACTGATTCCCATATGGCTGCTGAAGTTAAACAAGGTCGAGTCTGCTCAATACATAGATGGGAGCCTGATTTGAAATACTGTAATCTTTGATGTGCGAGTGGTGTAGTAGCTAATGCCTCTGAATTGTTAATCGGCGGGACGAATTCTAGTTCCCGTTGTCTTCGGTATATTCATTTAAGCGCAACTAACTTTGGGAAACGTATGGATCCAAATATTCTCTCACCGACAATGGATTAATAAGTAAGGATTGTATCACTAAAAGTTTATTATATTCCCACACAATTCTGACAATCTAAATTATTTTCCTGGCTTTAAATAACCTGCAAAGGGGTGATAACCCGGAAAATGAAGATAGGCAATGAGGGTTTAAATCAGAAGAAAATAATATATATTTTAGTTTCGCAAAAGGCTACCATACTATGCAAAAGACACGTACCATGAGGGTAGTTAAAAAAAGAGTGTATCTATTCGGTTTAAAATTCTAAATATGGATGTTTAAATATAAAAAGAAAAATATTTTCTGTTGATTAGTGATTATTATTATTATTATTATTATTGTTTTTGTTGTTATAATTTCCTTTGATTTCTGTTAAATACACATATTATTTCGGGTCACAATCAGTGACCTAATGTTAGAAATGGCTTCATGACATTTTTCACTGATCATTTATGTTAAAAAACGACAACAAAAACCCTTATGACAAATCTCTTTGCATTATGTGAGCTGTACATGTGAGTAATTCTCTTTCATTCCTTGAAAGCATGGATAATGAGGAATCCTTTCAATGTTTCTATTGGACCATTTTCAAATCAAACCGAGGGTTCCATATGCAAATGGAATTATTAATGTCCTCATGTGTCACAAGATTATTGTATATTTAACAGTTTTTGAATAGCTTCAAAAATACATTCCAAACTGCAGGGACTGCCATGTCGATAAGAAAGCACATTCTGTCCTTGTCGTTTTTGGTTATGATGTCTGGGCGATTAGCTTTGATTGTTGTGTCTATGTGTAAAGAGGCACGGTGGAGTAATGGATAGCGGCTTGGATTGAGAAATCGGAATGCCGAGTTCGAATTCCAGTCGAATCCATTACATTCACTTAGTGCTAATACCCTTGGGAAAGGTGTGAATCCTCTTCTTCTCCCGCCAGCTATGGGTAAATAACAGACTGGGTTCTGCCTTGGATGGCAACTGGTCTAGGAGAAGGAAAACTCTGAATTCAAAACCTGCGGTGAATGGAGTCTCTCTCAGCCTTGGAATCCATTTAGTGTTGGTGTCACGATAAAACCACCCTTGATAGCCCTAGCGAAGCATCAAGTATTCAGCTATTTGACAAGATTATGACAGATAAGCAATACTGGAAAGGTGTAGTGAGTTCAGTCTCGGCTGAGGCCGCAAGATGATGAAAGTTCCATAAATTTGTTACAGCTTCTATCTCTTTAACAGGATTTGGGTGATGTCCTTCCCGTAAAAGTGATATATTTTCAAGTTCTGATATTGTCCCACTCGTGTCGATTTTTATATCCAGTGGGTGCTAACACTGTACAATATGATACAAGCTTCTCAATTGTTTCTGGATATTTATCATGGAATTTGCAAAATTTTCAATATGTATGTTTAATAATTTCTATTTAGCAAGCAAGAATATAATCTACGTTTGCAGTTTTTAAACCTGCATTATGTAACCACATTATTATTATTATTATTATTTCTTTTCGTGCCTACTTTAAATAAGCCGTATGAGCATATTCCTTTCTAATAACTACCAAGTTGCTTCACGCACTTCGGATGTTCATCGGATACCACAGTGCGCTCAAACTTCGAATAACATAGGCTTTTTGTATTGTTCTGACGTTGATATTAAGGGGCGGAATGTATGAATAAATTTATAGAACAGTTCAGAAATCATGCTTAAAACCTGAGAAATATAGAGAAAACAGTACTTCACCATAATTCCAGATACTTTTCATATGCAGATCACACGTCCTAATAGCTTTATATTAAAAAGAAAATCCGTGTATCAAAATGGCATTTTAGTTTTGACAAACTTACAAGATTTACTCTCCTTCTAAAAAAATATAGGTTTTGGAGGATTGCATCTCGTTATATTTTTACGTCCAGAAAGATTAAGTATTTTCATGTCCAGCCACCTTTTTTGTATTCTTTGATCATAGCACATTTCAGTGTTTTCTACCTGATGCGTTTTATAGTTACCAAATAATTTTCTGTGAAAATATATTGTGTTCTCGACCTGAATGAGTGTCTAATATTTTAGGCTATTATTTCGTCTCTGTCGCTACAAAGTCTTCACAAAAGGATAAATTACATTTTTGTCGATGTGGTATTTAATTGACTATATTCTGATAGATTTGAAAATAGTAACCTCAGTGCGATTTGAAACTTAGTAATAATGACGTGGCTATATTCACATGGTTCACGTGTCTCCGTTTATTACAAAAGTTGAAAACATTTAATATTGTCATTATATTGGTTTTGTGATTATTTCTCCCTTCTTTTATAAAGAGAAGATAATATCCTTTTATACACCACAATAATTCCCTTTTTTGAGAGAGATTAATGAAACCCCCATTTTTAATTAAAGGATACTATATTTTACTTAATATTTTTAGAGAAAAAAAAACATAAGATCAAGGGCATTTTACATTGATAAAGCTCTTCACTAGGTTTGAGCTGCACTAATTATTATTATTATTATTATTATTATTATTATTTTACCATACCTAAAAAATGTAAGATTATATATATATATATATATATTTAAGCATTTCACCCCAAGCAAGGCGGGAAGCTACTAGCACGCAAGGGGTTACAGCGAGTTGAAGCGAAAGCAGATAGGAGTGATAGAGGAAACGATGAAGGGAAGAATAGGGGATAGATCAAGCCATCTGGTGACGTCGATTGACATTACATTTGAATAGTTGGAGCTTATAGCTATCAGAGAAACGAGGGGGAGTTCCACAGGCGAGAAGTGCGAGACACGAAGTTGTTGTAATGGAAGAGACGGCCACATTTAAAAGTTTCGATAATAAACGGGTGAGAGCGAGATGCCAACCTAGTTGAACGCTTAAAATCATGATGTCTGGGAACCAGCGAAAGTAGCTCATCGCAGCAGTTACCGTTAAAGTATTTGTAAAATAAGATGCAACGGCAAGTCTGTGAGAGAGCGACTGTAGACGATATGTCAGATCAGGGCCAATTACATTGCATATCTGTCTCTGGATTTTATCAAGGTCCTTGAGACAAAAAAAGGACAGAGATTGGACCTCTCCGTCGTATTCGACGTATGATAGTCTAGCGGCTCAGTTCCGAGGAACCGACAGCCAGACACCAGCACATCTGACTTGATTATAGTGGTGAATTTTTTGTGCAGAACCACACAAAACTTATATATATATATATATATATATATATATATATATATATATATATATATATATATATTGTTATGGGACCTTACCCATAGTAACATAATGGACTATTCCATACGTTAGAAATACTGCGCCTCAAGAGGAAGAGTTCAGTCTGAAGTGTGGAGTGAGGTCCGTCAGACGTTAGTCAGTCAGTCAGAGCGAGTGAGTCAGTCAGTCGAGTCAGAGGCAGACCGGAACAAAGTCGCGTTCAGACAATTACTACTAAACCTGATTGTTCCTACTAACACTTTCTACTTCTCTGAATATATCCCTGTTTGTAATATATCTGTGTTATTCCATATACGTGTTCGAGTTCTTCTTTATTGCTTATACCTTGGACTACCACCGTGGTATAAGGAACCGGACCATAACATAGGCTGTAGAATCTAGATTCAGTTATGTAGGAGCTGGTACTTGAATCTCACCATCGTTGCCATTGGTGTGTATAGTTCGGTTTCCCTTTCTCAAGAGTAGATAACCTCTTCTTACATACCATATTTGGCTTCCAAGGCAAGTCGATGTGATGTGTTGCTTAGCAAGCTTGTCTTTCAAGAGCAATTATTGCCTAATGAGGTCGGGACTCACTGATTGCTGGTTGATTTTCTGAAATACCCTATGAGGACGTTCTGTTATGACTTTTATTTTTTGTGAACTACTAAATTGCTTATCAAATTCGACTATTACTTCCTCTATCTGTTTTAGAATTTTCTGCTTTCTAAAACAGAAGCTAACCAAAAATAATTTACAATCAAACATATTCTTCTACATAGACCACTCAGGTTCACCTGTTTTAATCTCTTTAATATGACATAACATCACTATTTATTATATAACAAAATATAGTTATATTTTTATAATCCGTGCTAATAGGTATATATACTGGAAAAACAAGGAAGATAAAACAAGTAAAGGATTATTGTAAAATAACCCGTACGATAAGAATAAATGTAAGAGTTATGCGCAAGGTCGTCGCAAGTCAATCCAGCAGTGAGTGCTACTGTTGGAAAGTCGGTAGTTCTCGCGTAAATCTGAGTCGTACTCAACAGATCCAAGCTAGTGTATCTAGCAACTGACCCACACAGTCACATGTGGCACAAGGTCGAATTTAATATGAGGTTCTCGAGCCAATAATATCGGCCAAAAAATCCCAGTAAACCCCACATAAACGGGATCTGGTCGGTCTACATCCCCGAACAAGAATCTGCCCTTCGTCATAGCCTCTTCCGGGTTCCTCTCTGCCCGAAGGCAGTGAATTCGACCAGCACAGCTGAAAAAGATTTCAGCTAGGATATTTGACAACCGCCCCATTGGGTCAGATGTGAATCTTCCGAACCCGGAGGCTCGACAAAAAAAACCCCGGAGAACACGCTTAAACTGGATCGGGTCAGTCTACCTCCTGTAACGAGACTCTGCCCTTTGGTAGAGCCTCGTCCGGGTTCTTCTCTGCTCAGAGGCAGAGAGTTCGACCGTCTAGCCGAAAAATAATTTCGGCTAGTATATATAACCCCCCAACGAGTGTCGTATGTGGCACAAGGCCAAGTTTGACGTGGGTTCTCTCGGCCCAAAATATTCCCTTTCGAACCCGTATGAGTCTTCCTCCCTGAATGAGACACTGCCCTTCGGCATAGTATCGTCCGGGCTCCTCTCTGCCCGATGGCAGAGATTTCGCCTCTATAGCCGAACAAAGATTTCGCCTAGAATATTTAGCCACCCACCACGAGAGTTGAATGTAACACAAGGCCGGTTTAACGTGGGTTCTCCGAGCCAGTAGCCTCAGTTAAAAATATTCGCTTTTGAACCCGGATGAACGGCTTCAGGTGCAGTCCACTTCCCCGAACGAGACTGTGCCCTTCGGTATAACCTCGTCCGGGTACCTCTCTGCTCAGATGCAGAGAGTTTCACCGTCTAGCCGAAACGATTTCGAGTAGTGTCTGGAGTCTTACAGATAATTATAGGTAGTTACTACCTATAGTGTAGCCACTCATGGGGTCACAGGTAATTCCATTACATCATATATCATCTAAAAGAACATTCTCAGCCTTCTATCAACATGACTTATACTGGTCTCCAGCAGAAACTCACTGTGCTTTCTATGGCTAACGTTCTCGGCTCACATAAACTGGAAAGTCTATATCGAATCCATTGCTAGGTCAGCTGCAAGGATATTTTGTTTGCTGTGTTCTTTCCAGAGCCTATTTTAATTATCTATAAGTCTACCATTCGTCCATGCGTAGAATATTGCTACCACATAGGATCTGATGCTCCTATTGCTTATCCAGAGCTCCTTGATAAAATCCGAAGAATAATTAGAAAAAGTATTGATCTTGATCTGATGTTTCGGTTTCAGCCACGTTCCCACCGCCATAAGGTTGCCTCTTTGTTTCTTCTTTATCTATAATTTCATGATAATTCTTTCAATAGTCTTTTTGCTGTGAATTCTGGTCTTTAGACGTTAACGGACTTATTTCAGGCCATTGCTCTTGGATGGATATCGAGTGCTACAGAAACCTTTAGGGCATTATTCAAAACCTTTTCAAATGAAACAGTCTTTGTTATGATTTAATTTATTTTTCCTTTCTTCATTAATTCGATTTTCTTTGATTTAATTTTTGATTTTTCGTTTTAGTCTTTTTTTCAGTTTTCCCATCGGCTTCGGCCACTATTTTTATTTTTTATTTATTTTCCTGGTTTGACTAAAGACTTACCAAACTACTTTTTACTGCTTTGTCATTTAATTTATAGTTTGTTTTTGTTTTTTTGTTTTTTTGTTTTATTTTTTTTTTTTTTTATTTTGGACGTGATTTTAAAAACTATTAAAAGTGTTTCTTTGTTGTTTTGGATTTTTTAATAGTTAATTTTAATTTTTTTTGTTCTTTAATTTCAATATTCTCGTCGAGTTTTGGCTGCCATCTTTATTTTCTTACTTGAATAGAATCTTACCAGACTTCTTTTATTCCGCTTATCTTTAATTTGGTTTAATTTTTATTTATTATCTACCTCATTTGAACAGTTTTTTAAGAACCTTTTCTATTATTTTTTATTTAAATTGATTAATTTTGTCAGTCGATTGTTTTTTTTTTAATTTTCCCTCCTTCGTTTCAGCCGGCTTTAATTCTATTTTTTGGGGTTAACGTTTAGTTTTCCCAGACTTCTGTTTTATTTCAGCATTATTTCTTAAAACTTTATTGCTTTTAATTTAAATATTCTTATTTTTTTTAAAATTAAAATTGTTCTTTTTTTATTCATTTTTTTATAAGCATTTTACCCCAAGTTAGGCGGGAAACTACTAGCACGCAAGGGGTTGGAACGAGAGCATATTGGAGTGATAGAGGAAAGGATGAAGTGTAGGATATTGGATAGATAAAGGCGACTGGAGATGTCTTTTGATATCACATTTAAATAGTTGTAGATTATAGATTATTATCAGGGAAGCGGGAAAAGGGAAGGGGGTTCCACAAGCGAGAGGTGCGAGATATGAAGCTATTGAAGTAGAAGAGACGGCTACATTCAGTAGTTTCGACAGTGAAAGGGTGAGAGCGGGATGCCAGCCTCGTAGGTCGCTTGAATTCATGAAGCCTCGGAACCAGCGAAAGCAGTTCATCGGAGCAATCACCATGAAAGTATTTGTAAAAAAGACAGAGAGAGGCGACGGGATGTCTATGAGAGAGCGACTGCAGACGAGATGCCAGATCAGGGCCAATTGCATTGCATATCCGTCTGGATCTTATCATTTTTCTTTACTTTTCATTTTAAATTAGTTCGTCTCAGTAGTTATTTAGAATCTTTTATTTATACTGGCTTAAGCACTTTTTGTATACATTCATTTTACATTTTCTCCACCACTTTTTATTTAAATTCTATTTTTTAGAAGAAATCTACATTTTTTTTTCTTGAATTTTTAGCATTCCACCTTCCTTTTTTACCTATTAGAATTATTATATTTTAGAATTTAAAAAAACCAAAAAATATATTTGCCCGTTTAGTAAGGTTGTAACGTTTTTTCAAAAAATTAGTCTGTCTGTGAGAAAGGACCTTTTCCGATAAAAAAAAGCAAGTAACTCTGAAGTGTCCAATAATGAAAATGATGTGCAAACTAAAGATAATAATAGTAGAGGAAATAAAGTATAAACATGTAAAAATATTAATGACCAGAATGTGCCGAAAGAAATGGAGCAACCAGAAGACGACAGCCGCAGAATCACCGTCATGTTGGATGTTCCCCGAACAAGTTGTATTATTAATATTACGGAAGTTTGGAAAGCGCTAAAAGATTCGAACATATAAAATAGTAGATTTTAGAAGAACCCAAAAATTATCAAATTTCTAAAGGAAAATTGTGTCACTTCGTGGTGAACAGGCGTACGCACAACATTTGTCGCTCCATGAAAGGCACAGAGATTAGAATACTGATGATCCTGTGGTTGAAACACCAATGAGTAATAAAAGGTGCCGTTTTTTTCAGGTGAGACGTACTGCTCCCAATGGCCGAACATTGTTTCGAGATGTCGAGAAGACAGTTATGAATGAAAGACCTTGTAATAAGAACTGGTTATGAGGGACTGCGAACCCCCCCCTATAGTAGTCTTCGAGGTCCCTGCTATAGTTTCAGGAGATCTACTAGCTACCTGCACTCAGTATGACTAAATCCCAGATGCAACATCTGAAACCTGAACGCGGGATAGAGATTTGATATCATGCTCGATCGTTTGGTGTTCGTCTCCGTAACCAGCAGAAGACCAACTTTTTAGAAGTGTGACCACCCCTCTTCCTGTACACAGAAAAAGGTCTCTGGATCTCCAGCTACAAATGACCTAAATTCTCCTCTGGCCGATAATGATTCTTTTACGGCTCTTGTAATGGGTTTACTAGCAACAGGGACTGGTTGTGTGGACAAGGTAAAGAAAGAAGGGAAATGGCGTCGCGTGACAGAGAGAAGAGCAAAACAGCGGAACCTCAGTTCACTGAAGCCCCCGGGGCTAAGAACATATACCTCTCCATTGACTTTAACAGTTCTAAAGGCAACGCCCCGGCATCGTATGTTACAACTTCATCCGACATCCAGAAGAGAAATGAGCCCCGCTTGGAACAAACTGAAAAACTGAGAAAATTAAAAGAAGATCTAAAAGATAAGCGTTTGAAAAAATAAAAAGAACAATACAAGTGGAAGTGTCAGGCTCCTAAACATCTGCCTCGAATTCCGCAACATCCAAGAAAACATTTATTTATCCACCTCCGCCTAAATCAATTGCTTCGTCCACCGCGAGGAAAGTTGGCTCCCTGTGCCGCGCCAGGAAATTTTTCTCCCCAGAATCGATCCTCCAGATCTACAAATCAACAATCCGCCCTTGCATGGCGTATTGCTGCCATATATGGTCTGGA
>CAHIKZ030004270.1:1310000-1330000 GCA_903632075.3 Acanthosepion pharaonis
CTTATCCAAAACAGATAACTGAAAATTTTTAAAATGATCAGCTTTCCGTTTAGCATGGTCACGTTGTCGTCACATGGGCGACGCTTTCAAAACGTATTCCTAAAAGTTTTGATTATTTGGAATGAAAAAGAAAATGAAAAGAATTCTATTAGGATCTAAAATTTTGATGTGTATGCTTGTCGAGCATTAATCTCGCTAAAAAAGGGGAAATATTAAAGAAACCAGGTCTAGTATTCACCGTGCGTGAGATGGATATTATACCTGCTTCATAAATCCTCCTGAGATTTTTATTATGAAAATATTTTAATACCTTCACGGAATCGAAATCGAAATTATGATCTGCTTTAGTTGTGTGTACAACTAAAGCATTGTTAAAATCTCTGAGGCGAATATCTCGTTTATGTTCGAATTGTATTTTAATGAATATTGTCTTGAAGAAGGTTTATTAAACCGAAACGTCAGACGTCGATATTTCATTCATTTTAAACAACATTGCATTTAAGGATTTTTGGTTTGTTTTTTCCAAATTTTTCTTCATATATATATATATATATATATATATATATATAAGCGTTTCACCCCAAGAAAGGCAGAACGCCACTAGCACGCAAGAGGTTACAGAGAGTTGGAGCGAGAGCAAATAGGAGTGATAGAGAAAAGGATGAAGAGAAGGATAGGAGATAGATCAAGGCACCTGGAGACGTCGATTGACATTACATTTGAATAGTTGGAGATTATAGCTATCAGGGCAACAGGAAATGGGGAGGGAGTTCCACAGTCGAGAGGTGCGAGACATGAAACTATTGGAGTAGAAGAGACGCATTGAACAGTTTCGACAGTGAAACTTTTAGAGGGAGATGCCAGCCCAGTAGAACACTTAAATTCATGAAGTCTGGGAACCAACGAAAGAAGCTCATCGGAGCAGTTACCGTGAAAGTATTTGTAAGAAATGACAGGTTGAGGCGACGGGACGTCTGTGAGAGAGCGACTGCAAACGAGATGCCAGATCAGGGCCAATTACTTTGCATATCCGTATATGGATTTTATCAAGAACCTTGAAAGAAACAGAAGGGGCTCCAGACCATATATGGCAGCAATACTCTATGCAAGGGCGAATGGTTGATTTGTAGATATGAAGGATCGACTCCGGCGAGAAATATTTCCTGGCGCGACACGCGGAGCTAACATTCATTGTGTTGGACGAAGCTATTGACTCAATGTATTTGTTTTATCTCAGGTCAGCAGTCAATGTGAGATCGAGTAGTCGCAAAGATGTGCTCTCGAGAAGTTGAACGTCAGAGTTTGTAATGTGGGAGACAGATGGTTCTCTGCGGTAGGTAACAGAGAGCAGTTTTGTTTTTGAGGCGTTAAAGTTAACTAGCCAATTCCTTCCCCAGTTCACAATCGATTGGAGGTCCTTATCGAGACGAATGGCCAGGTAAGTTTTGTCAGCGACACTAGATTTGTTTTTGAGGCAGGAGTTAATTGTAGTGTCGTCAGCGTAGATGCCTATTGGGAATCTATGACGTCAGGAAGATCGTTGATGAAGATATGTATTTATAAACCTACCATTCGCCCGTGTCACTGAAATGGCTGCTACATATGGCCTGGTGCTTCTGGATAAACGACAAATAATAATCCTGGATAAATGACAAATAATAATCTGCAATGTCACTGATTCTGATCTGGCATCTCGGCTTCAGTCACCTCACTAAAGTCGTATCATGAAGCTTTTCTATAAATAGTTTCAGGGCAATTTTTCTAATGAAGTTTATTTCTCCCGTACCTAGATTTTATGAATTTAAGCGGTGTACTAGATTGGCCATAAGGTCTCATCATTTTTTTCATTTGAAATGGAAACATACAACTTGCAGTTGATAACAGCTTATTTTCTCGCGATTTTTGCTCGTAGTACTCTCTTAGGGCTTCTTGCTTTCTATTCAAAGCTGACTTTCAAAGATATGATTACAATGTCAATCGTTATCTTCTGTCTTCTTGCTTCACGTTCTTTTAATTTTCTTGCTCATTAGTAATACTTAACTTATTCTTTTACAGACTGTACCTCCTGCATTTTAGTGGATTATCACCTTGCTTGAGGTGAATTTATTTTTTTAATACGTTCAATACAATCAAAGCAAGAACGCCACTAGTGTGCAAGGGCTTAACAGCGAGTGAAACTGACAGCGAAGACGTAGAACAGTGAAGATTTATGAGAGGACAAAAGATGAACTGGATTCAAGTAGACAGATAATGGCGATTGATGTTGCATTCAAATATTTTGAAGATTGTAGTTAAGAAAGAAGCAAGTAAATGGAAGTTCGTTGTACAGGTTGGAAATGCGAGAAAAGAAACTGTTGGCGTAGAAATTACGGTTGCATTTATCTATTTCAGCAATAAACGGGTTGGACCTGGATGCTAATCTCGTAGCTCGCTTAAATTCAGGTAGTCGAGGCACCAGGCAATTAAGCCCATTAAAGTAGTTGCCATTAAATTATTCGTAGAAGAGACAGATTGAAGTCACGCCAACCCACGTCAACGAGAAAGTGAATGATGTCGAGATACATAGTCTGGATCGATTAGATTCAATTCTTTGGATTTTTGTCAATAATCCCGAGATTAACAACAGGAGAACCACACTAGATATGGCAAAATTATTCAATTCACGGTTGAATGGTCGATTTCTAAGTGTGCAACATGGATTCTGACGATAAAAATCTTCTGATACAACAAAGTGACCCAACTTTGTTTGCAGTAGAAATGATTTAAAAAAAAAAAAAAAAACAAATGAATTCACATTTTGATCATATCTGCTATGTCCATGTTTAGAATTTATACATCTGTTACTGTTATGGAAAATGGGGAAAAGGCTAAATAACGACTATTTTTTGTGCGGTTTGCCAAAAAGCATCAAAGGTAAGAAGCAAAATAAATAAAGGAGTTAGATTAAAAAAAAATATAAGAAGTTATGGAGAGCCGTGAGCGTCATGCAACCAAATAGAAGTTTTATTAGATCTGAACCTAAAAACATTACCATGTAATCTATTAAAATATATTTGAACTTTTATACTATAATTAAAGGCATTCAGAGTGGCGCATTAATATATATATATATATATATATATATATATATATATATATATATATATATATATATATATATATATATATATATAGCAAATATATGGATATAGATCCGACAGTATGAAGAAAATACAGAAAAAACAAACAAAAATCTGAATATGCAATTATGTAGTATTAATGTTAATATAAAGTCGACGTCGGACGTTTCGGTCTATTTAAGTTATCTGTTTGGATTAGTTGGGCTCTTATGTCCATCGTCTTTTTGTGTTAAATTTTTATAAGTTCTAATGTTTATTATGTTTAAATGAAAATGTCCATGAAGATGGTCTTAAATAGACCGAAACGTCCGACGTCGACTTTATATTAACATTAATACTACATAATTGCATATTCAGATTTTTGTTTGTTTTTTCTGTATATTTCTTCATATATATATATATATATATATATATATATATATATATATATATATATATGTGTGTGTGTGTGTGTGTAATACCATTTTATATTTCTCGTCATTTACAGGGGAAACTCAATTTTCGAAAGTCTCACATTTCGAACAAATAATTATTCGAACAGAAAATTCGAGTTAACGATAAAATTTCGATTCCCGAACAACATAACTGAGTTAACACGAACGGAATCATTTCTGTGTCGACTGAAGTCTTGTGTACTTTCGTATATTTTGCCAGGCTTTTCTTTTCCAATTTTATTGTACTGTGATTTTTTTTCTCTCTACATTGATTCCTATTGGAAAAATAGTTTCGGTTTACGAAAATTTCAGTTTACGAATGGATTTCAAGAACGAATTAAATTCATGAAACGAGGCTCCACTCTATTCATAACTAGCAGCATGACCCGGCGTTGCCCGGGCTTGATTCAAAAATCGTACGATTCATACAGCAATCGCTATCACTTAAAATAGTTTTTGCACTTCCTTGCCTTTAAAGGAGTGCCCTTTGCCGTGTTGATGTTGCTACATGCCTTAATTCTTGCCGATCTCACACTGCGAATTTTCTCTAAGCTCTAAACTAAACATTAAATCTGTTACGAAAAAAGAACTAAACAAAATGAACACAAAACGATCAGCTTTAAAAAAGGACTCGTAATTGGAAAAACCGAATGACAAAAGAATGTTAACAACAAATACTTTTTAACACCCAACCCAGTTCTGCGGAATCAGTTGAGTTTAAGCAAGCGAATGAGCCAATTGGAGTAAAGTACCATACAGATTTAAATTTTTCCCACTTGTGACGAATGCAGCTACCGATGTTTTGCATGCTAGCATGCTAGTTAATATTCGTGTCAGTCAGCTGTTGGCCCTCACGCTGGCCAATAGAATATTCTTGCCTATTCGTGGCAGCCAGCTTAGGGCCTAGCCAGTAGAAAATAGCCACCAACTATATGAAAAACTGTGCATGAAAAATCGATTTTTCACTATCGATAAGTTGGGTCAAAGTCAGTCTTGGCCTTCCGGCCGCATGCAAATTCGTCGAAAATTTCACACACACACACACACACACACACACACACACACACACATATCCTGCCATTTATAGATAGAAATATAAAGGAGTGCAAGCTATCTTCTAGCAAATATGTGTTTCCTTGATAAGTACACGTGTCTGGCTTAAGTGCGCGGAGTTATTCAAGGGATTATTCGAGAAAACGGAACTTTTCTTCTACAGTTTAAGCTTCAATATATATGAAAGTATGTTTGTCCTTTTTCTAGGATTTTCATCTTTTGACCTTCTTTATCAAGACGCATCTAAAGTATTGATAACCGGAAGGAAAAAATTACGATAATTTTACTTCAGTGTATGGATACTTCTTGCAAAATAAAATCATTACAGTTACTTTGATAAAGTTCACCAGAGGACAAAACTTATGGACTAAGATTCGTTGCATGTGCATTTATATATATATATATATATATATATATATATATATATATATATATATATATATATATATATATATATGAATACGGAGTGGGATGTATAAATTGTCGTCTAAATTATGGAAAAAATGAAAATAATACTGACATCTCATTTTAACAGATATATTTACCAAAATTACAAAATGTATATATTGTTATAACATAGAGTAAATTTATTAAAGAATATCGCAATTGGCTTCAACCGTGGCCTCTAGACGACTTCTAGTATATTCTACTCCTCTTCTGGGCGGTCCCCTTGTTTAAGTTAGTGAGAGTTGCCATAAAGCTTGCCTTGAGTTTTTAGTCTAACACTCAACTGCACCCCACACATATTAATCAAAGTGAGTTACAGTTTATAGAGTAAGGTGACTAGATATAATGGGTGATCAGGCTGTTTCATGCTAGACGCAATCGTCAGACAGCCTGTCACCTCTGAGTTTTGAGTTCAATGTTCACTTTTATATTTATATTCATATATATATATATATATATATATATATATATATATATATATATATATATATATATAGATAGATAGATAGATAGATAGATAGATAGATAGATAGATAGATAACTAGACTCGTGAAAAAACCCTCGAATTTTTTGATTTGCTAATCAAATCAATCTCGAGGGAAAAAAGGTTTTAAAAAAAGAAAGAGCTACAAACATGAACTTCTGCCGACAAAAAAAAATCGCACAGATGCAGGTCTGAAGCCCAAAGAAAAAACCCTGATACGAGTAACAACTAACTAACAAAAAGAGCTCAATACAACCGTAGAGCAGACCTAGATACCTAGTGAGCCAGACAAACCTACCTAGGTTTCACCTAAACGGATTACTTTCCCTGACGATCCGTTTCGGCGAAACCTACGTAGGTTTGTCTGGCTCACTAGGTGTATATATATATATATATATATATATATATATATATATATATATATATAAAGGTGTATACTGCTAAAAGTAAAGCGTGCGATGGATAAATTGTCGTCTAAATTACAGAAAAATGAAAATAATGCTGGCATCTCATTTTAACAGATATATTTACCAAAATTACAAATATTGGCTTGATATAATACAGAGTCAATTTATTCAAGAATATTGCAATTGGCTTCAAAGGTGGCCCCTGGATGACTTCGGAATTTTCTACCCGTCTTCTGGGTGGTCTCCTTGTTTAAGTTAGTGAGAGCTGCCATAATACTTGGCTTGCACTTGGAGCATGTGCATGTAAATTTTGTTACCAATCCGTCCACACTTTGCGGCCGTGCATTCGTTACTCACACACACATCCTGCCTTTCACAGATAGAGCTATGTATAGTAAAGTAGATCGGAGAATATTTCAATAATTTCCGTTATGCAGACAGTGTTTCATTCTCATATGATTTATGGGATGAAATACAAAAAATGGAAAATAACTTGAATATCGATTGTATCGAGTTATGTTTACAAATAAATGGAAAGAAAGCGAACGAATCCTTAGGTAACGTTCCGAAAACTCATAAAAACGCAAGATGTAAAAGAGGAAGTTGGCCAGGAATATGTCTACTTAGGATGGATGACAATATTTATGAATGACAATGTTAAGGAAATAAAACGATTTAAATTTTTCAAGGAATACATTTTAGAATCTTCTAAATGAACCCTGGAAATTAAACTGCCTATAAATTTAATACAACAATGTATAATAAATATATAACACCAGCTAGGATATAGTGTTATAAATATGTAAATGAAAAAAGCAATAGATCATTTCAGGTGAATACCTAGATAGACTTGCCTGGCTCATTAGGATTAACTTGTTTGGCTCTTCTTCGTGTATTGAGCACTTTACGTTTTTGTCTTTTTAATCGTTTTTTTTTTTCTTCTTTGGTCTTGGAATGTGTGTATGTGTGTGTGTGTAATTATTTTTATATATATATATATATATATATATATATATATATATATATATTGTCTCTGGTATTTTTCTTGGAGCAATGTGTTTTAAACCCACTAAAATACGAGATATGTATATATTGTACATTTTGGCAGCAAAGCCTTTTTATACATGTTTCTTTTCTTTTAAGGCGACTGACGACGTGTTGCGATAAGGCTTATGAAAATAAAATAATTAAAAATAAAGTTTAATCGTAGTACTTTGTCAGTTAACTTTAACAATATACGCACACACATACATATATATATATATATATTTATATATATATATATATATATATATGAGAAAGGAAAACATGTCTTAGTCGACGTATTTCGTCCTCTGGGGAACTTTATCAAGGCATTTACAATTTACCTTGATATAATGCGTCTAGTATGATAATTTTCCATTTGTCTTTATTATATTATTGTCCGATTTTAGCCGATTTGAAATATATATTATATATATATATATATATATATATATATATATATATATATATATATATATATATATATAAATGTGTGTGTAAATATATACAATCATCTCATTCTCTCTCTCACCTTCTATCTCTCTGTCTGTCTCTCTCTCTCTCTGTCTCTCTCTCTCTCTCTCTCTCTCTATATATATATATATATATATATATATATATATATATATATACATGCACACATGATACTTATGATAACACCAAACCAAATAAAAACGAAATAATAGCCTAGTATAGGTAAGTATATGTGTATGTGTGCGTGAATGTATATATATATATATATATATATATATATATATATATATATATATATATACAAACACACTCACACACTCATATATATTACAAATTTCTGATTTAAAATATGTTTTTCTGTACACAGTATTAACCATGTTTCAAAATTTGAAGCTGAAACTTCAAATTTATTTATATAATTAAATTAAAAGCATTAGTTCCGTTTCATCTACAAGCGAATTTTGGAATGACTTATTTTTATAATTACTGAGTATTAAAGACACATATAAATTCATAATTTCCTGTTTCCAAGGATACAGTGAAATCCAATCATTCGGACAGGGACGGTAGCGTGTTCATTTTTATTAACTATTGCTGTATCAATTATGAGTTACGTAAGAGAAAGTGGTTAACTTTAAGGAAGATAATGGTGTAGTTTTCAACGAATTCTTACATACGTTAAACGCCTGTCGTCTGTTTTTTTTTTTTTGTTTTTTTTTTCAACGGCAAAAAGTTTTACGGCATTTTTTTCGTACTTGTATACTTAAAGATTCTTGTATACTTAAAGATTCTATCTTGGAGTGTTTCGTTTAGAATACGTTTTATTTAACTACAATTTTTAAATATTTTCACTCTTAATTACTAATAGACTATATTTCATTTTAAAACAATTAAATGTAAATGAATCACTTAAATTATTTAAAATATTTTTTCAGAGAAAATATAAGTATGTATATTACCAGCTCCCATTTTTTTTAAAATATCATTTAAGGAAAACTTTTGACAATGACGGCAAAGAAATGGTATTTCATTTCTCTGATTCAGTAAATTTTTATTTTTTATTAACTTAGTAATATATAGTTTCTAATGTATGCACAAAAGACATGTGTTATTTAATGACCTACATATTCTAGCTTTTCTTATTAATTTCTATTTTACTGTAGGTGTTTTATTGGATTCTTTTAAGTGCCAGAAATATTTTGAAAGGGATGTCTGATTTCTATATTTATTCATCCTAAATGAAGTTTGAGGTTGACTGAACCTCTTTTTGAACTCATGGTTTGTGCAACCTATATAAATTTTTATGTTTTCAGGATTCTCAATAGATGAGATATTGCATTGGTATACTATTCCGTGCGACATTTATTTTGTATAGGACAGTTATGAGGATTTCTACAGTTACATATTTTTTTGTTTAACTTCATCTCTTTTCATTTTTATTTTTACATTGTCTAAATTTCTTTGATTTTGTGTCTAAGTGTTTATTGAAGATATTAGCATTATGTTTCATAATAATTTTTATATGTTTTCAGTATAGCTGTACGTTAATTTTAGTGTACTTTTTTTGAAAATAGTACTTAGATTACTTTCTCTTGGAAAGTGCTTAACTATTAGTGCAAGGATTTTTTTCTCCTAATTTGGTCTTTACCATTTGGTTGTATGGGGGTGTATACCAAATTATTTTTCTACTTCTGTTTTTTCTATTCTTACCATTTTCCTTTTTTATATAAGTTAGTTTTGGGTTTTTGTAGCTACTATCTTTTAGAGCTTTATTATAATAAAGCTCTAAAAGATAGTGAGGTACTAGTTTCCCACCTACCTTTCACAAACCTAATGATGAACTTTAAGTGCAATGCTAACTACTACTTCTCGCTTGTGAAACTCTCTTCCAGCTTTTTGCTTTCCAATCAAGCATTTACCCTAATTTTCCATGTATAACACGCCTTCATCCATAATACGCACCCCTAAAATTGTGTTGCAATGGTGGAAAAATGATTTTACTCAGGCATAATACGCACCCCTTGATCGGTATTCAATCCCTATAATTTGTACCTCTCCAATTTCATTACGGCCAGCGTTTCCTACTCTTACTTAAAAAAATGATTTTACACAGAATAATTTTATTCTAATTTAGTTTAATTTCTTTTACATTTGTAAGTATCGTTAGGTACATATTATTGTATTTCGCATCCTTATGGGGTCGAAATCGCCGAATATTTGTGCCAAATTTTCATGTATGTTGTGAGTAGTCATTTCGCAACTGAAATCGACTTATGAAACGGCAATTTTTAAAAGATTTTTGTACATGTGCATAATACGCATCCCTAATTTTGCTTATTATTTTTTAGGAAAAAAATGCTTATACATGGAGAATTATGGTAAATGCAATACCCATCGTTATTTTCTGTCTACCGAATTCCTGGTCTTTAATTGTTCTTTTTCATCAATAATGTTTTTTTACTCACATTTCACAATACTAACCGCTTGTGATTTAGTGACTTTCTTGCTATGCATGGTGTAAACTGATTAACTAAAACTGCAAACATTATCATTTACTCAGACCAAGACACAGATAATTAAATATCACAAATCGATTCACTTGTGGCGTGTTACTGCCAATACCCAAGCCATACAGGTTGGCAAATTTGACGATATGGGACTTTCTGGGTCTGGTGCCAGTGGGTGGTAGACAATAGAATTATGTTGTTTCGTCAAATGTCGATTAACTTAGGTTGTCTCTAATGTATCGAACGTCTCAATTTAAAGGGAACAATTTAATCATTTGAGTAAGAACTCATTACGCTAATGTAGTTAATTAGGAGAATAGGCGTTCAAAGATTTTCACGTCATTGTATAATAACAAAAGGAAGGAAAAGAAAAATATGAAAAGGAATGCAAATGCTGAAGGAAGGAGAAAAGTGTTCCAAGGAACAAGTTAAAGAAAATAAGATATAAAATAAAATACAGAGCAACTTTGTTTTCGAACAGAAAATTCTAGATGGAAATGCTTCGGTTATCGAACAAAATTTCGGTTCTCGATAAACATTGCCGAACCGTGTTAACCCGAGCGTCATCTTTTCTGAGTCGACCGCCATGTTGTATACATTCGTGTTTTGTGCTTTTTTTTTTCAGTTTTATTAAACTGTGAATTTTATTGTCTTTATTGTCTTTACTAGTCCTCAGTCATAGCTTCAAAGATAGCTAGCAGTGATACTGGTAAACAAAAAAGAAAGGTTCATAGAAAAATAATTATTGATGATATTGTCTCTTACTACTCAGTATAGTATGGTAAAATCAACGATCTATTCTCCTCTAAATAAAGAGACATCTCTTTCCTTCCCCTTCAAATTCCACCATCAACTCTCCTCCTTACAGGTACAGTATAATTAAAGTGTTCATCATATTTTATCTATTAAGTATTGGGTTTATTTATTATTTATTTTTTTTTTAGATTTAATGATTTTCATTAGTAGTGGGTATGAACTTGTGCACAAAATACTTTTGTAAAAGTTTAACAATCATTTTGGGACCAACAACGGATTAATACATTTTACATTGATTCCTGTTGGGAAAATAGTTTCGGTTTACGAACGTTTCTGGTTACGAACTGTCTTCAGGAACAAATTAAATTAGTGAACAGAGGTTGTACTGTTTATTCAAATAAGAAAACAGAATAGCAGGGACAGTTAGAAAAAAAAGAAAGAAAGATGCAACAAGCAGAAGTAGGAAGGTGTGACACTATTTAGCGGTCGCGTGAAAATGAAAAGCGAGAAATAATTAATGCGAGAAGAAGCTGAAATAATTATTCGTAAGATATCGGATCTGTGGAATTATTTTATGTTATGACTCGGCGAAAGAAGATAGCAATCTGCCCATGGCAATAATGAAAATTTCAAATTGTTCAAGTGACCTACAAAACAGAATGCTAAGAGATAAGGTTAATCAGGCCACCTAAGAGAGAGACGGAAAGAATAAACCATTAACTATCTTTCGGAGATGTCATTGGTTTTGGAAAGAGACCACCTGTTTTATTGTCCAAACTTGAACATGATAAAAGTTTGATACCGGGAGAGTAAATTAGCAATACGTCCAGTCAACCACCCACTTGACGCTGGCGAAAATCTCGATTGATAAAGTCCAGGTGACATTCAGTTAAGATAAAGATTAGGGACTACACCACGTGTCGTGAGAGGTCTGCTCGGGGAAGAGAGAGAAAGAAAAATGTAAAAGGAAGATAATTTTTTTTCTCTTTCCTTTGAGCGATAATTGCAAACAACCACGCTGCTAAGCGTTCATTGGCTGAATGATGGCGTGAGCGGAAGGCGAAGGTAAACTATGAGAAAGGAGGGGAAACCTGTTGACACTCTTTGAGTGGATTGGCATGAGATACCAATATGAGAAAGGAAGAATTGGGAGGACGATTCCCTTATAGTAGAAAGTAATGGACTTCCAAAAATGTAAAGTAATAAATTTTCCTGTCCGAAAACAAAGAAAATCCTTATTGTGGATTTAGAATTATCAAGTAACTTCAAACCCCGACAGGCCCACCCCTGTAAGCAGAGTCGCAGTAACACAGAAAGCAGTTGGGGTTGAGTCAGAAAGAGTAACAGAGAAAGCAGTTGGAGAGAGAGACGCAGAGTTGAGCTGTGAGCTCTGAGACCCACCTCGCAGGAAGCTGACTGAAAGATATCCACGCATTCTGTCTTCGACTTCTAACCAACAACAATTTATTTTTGAAGAACGACTTAGACTCCCACCACCAAAAACAGTTTTGCGAATATAGCCTAAAGACACCAAAAACCAGTTATCAAAAAACAACTTAAGATGTTAAGACTCGCCTAACAAACGCAAAGTGTCACGTATCCATACTAGTGGTTTGGGAGAAAGACGGAGTCCTGTATTCAGTAACCAGATATAAAAATATTTGTTATTCTTTTTTAACACATTTGAACTTTTCGAGTTGTTACTTTATTTTCATTTACATATACTTGTGCGGCGTTACCTTTGCTCAGACAAAGCTTGCATTGCGGCCCGGTGACTGATCGATTTCGTCTACCTAAGATCAAATCACAACGTGGGTAGGTTAGACTAGAAATCAAAACAGTTACTTCGGTAACCAGACGTTGGAGGCGAGCTGGGAACGACAAAGCTGATACCGAATCTAACCAGATTCCCATCCGAATCAGCAAAGGGTTAGAACGTCATATTTGGTGCCGCGTCCAATACCAAGTCACATTGGTCGTTACAGGATAGCACGGCGGCGGGCGCGGAGAGAGGCCGGTGTGACGTCACAAAGGAAGATGCCGAAAACTATGGAGAGGTAAAAACTGGAAGAAAACAAGTTAATGTTAAAGAAAATCTTACACGAGTTTTTTTTTCTTTTATAATTGTATTCACTATATACAAACCCCGATGTCCACCCGTAATAGAGGCTTAATAGAGTTTGATTTCAATTTTAACTGCGGAATGATTATTTATTGCTGTGCAATTACAACAATGGCCGCACAAGGCTAAAAGATGAAGTGGGGAAAGGCTAGTCAAGACTTTGTATCCTAGTCCTAGCTAATCAGATCCACAGCTCATTCATTCATTACAATTTGCTCTTGCACTGTAAGAACTCATCTATCACCATTCAATCCTACTTATACCACATATTCACAAGGAAACCACATGAAGGTCTATTTCTTTATCTACAAAATGCCTAAATGACATTATTTTCGGTCTTCTTTCAACAGGAAAGTATGGTGAAAGGAAATGAAGAGGTAATGGATGAACCCAGAAACAAAACTAAAATATAACAAAACTTTCAAATAAAAATAACAAAGGTTAGTAGGAGACGTCCACCCCACAAAAATAAGAGTAACCACTCTATTCTGCCGAGCGGAAGAATCAAGAATATTCCTCACTAACTGTGAGGGAAGGATAAAAATAAATGACTGGGTGGGAAAATCAAAAACCGGCCCAGCCCAGCTGAAAATGGAAGTCAAAATAAAGAGGGAAAAGTTGGGAGTCTCGGAATGGATGTTAATAAAAGGAAATGCCGGGCACGGGCAGGACATAATACATACTCGCAATAATTAGGTAAGCAAAAACAGTCTATCTTAAGCAGGGCAGTGTTTAGGTGGTAACTGACCCGTTTCAACAAAGGGTACATTTCGCTGAAATATGCCGATCGCAAACGCTTTTTATCAGTTCTGATCTCCATCCCTAGCTACATGCGATCTCACAAAATAAAACCATCATTTTCTGTTGGATTCCCAGCCTCTCTGGGTTTCATGAAAATGAAAAAGCTGATGCGGCTGCAAAAAACTCTCTGAAACTTAACACAAGTAACATAAAGGTTCCATACACTGATTATAAACCCCTAATAATTGATTTTATTTTGAAGAAATGGCAAGACGCTTGGAACAATTATCAAAACAACAAATTGTTTAAAATCAAACTCTCTAAAGAAACAACTAACTGAACACAGAAAATCACGCAAAGAAGAAGTGGTTTTATCACGTATTCGCATAAGACACACGCACATAACTCACTCCTTCCTCCTAAAAGACGAAAATCCTCTTGAATGCATAGCATGCCAAGAGGCTTATACTGTGAAGCACTTCCTGCTTGATTGCAGTGACATGGCACATATTCGAAAGTTATTTTACAACGTGAACAACTTGAAAGAACTTTTCGAAAAATCAAAAACCCAATTTGATCTTGACATTTCTTAGGAAAATTGGATTATATAATAAAATATAATTCCAATTTGGTGTCTGATGATGAAAGGGGAAACATTGATACTTGCCAGGTGAGAAATTTTCAAAGAACAACGCACCTCTGAAAACAGTGATTTTTTTAAAAAAAAAAAAACAAGACAACATCGAAAAAGAAGGAAAGGAAAGGGAAAGTCTTTTTGAAAGCATTTCAACCTTATTTAAAGAAAAAGAAAAAAAAATAAACAACTGTCTGACCTTAAATGATCTCTTGCTGATCGACAGGTCGTTAAGTTTTAAACAAACAAACAAACAAAACATCCTTAGCTAACACTCAAAGAATCCGACCAGATCCTGATGACAATAGTCTCCATATCGCAATATTCCCTCCATACGCGACGCACACGCCACTATTTTTGGCAAGGCTAACAACGTCAGAAACACTATTCGTTTCACCGCATACACGGGGGCGATACATTATCGCACGCTTATGCGATATCGATGGACACGGGATGTTTTGGATAAATACCAACCGTCAATTTGCCGAAATAATCTTAGAACGGATTCAATTGATTACAATGGTAGGTGTGCGAATACGTTTCCTCTGGACCAATTTTGAACCGATGACACCCGGGGAAACCCGCCCATCCCCCCACTGAAAGCTATGTCAGTGAGCCATAGCACATTCCGAATAAGTCACCAGGTAAGTAGAAACTCAGGGTTGCTGGGAGCCTCAGACCACTGAGAGCGCAATTCGGTTGCCGAAAAGCCGCACCGCCTGGATCCTTCGTGACTCCCTCCACTAATTCCCGATAAAGAAACCCCTAGGCCGTGTAAGGCCATTGGATCGCGGAATTACCTACAAGACCGCACGACATTCTCTGAAGAATATCGACTGATTGTTGGGATTATAGGAGCGATCAGCGTTAGAAACACACCCTTTCAAAATTGAGTCCTTTTTCGACGTGCGGCCTAGGAAAGCGAACCTCGAGGCGTGTCGATGACTCGCCATGTTTGGCATTCCCAGCTCCTGTGACACGGACGTTAAGCACAGACCTATCTTCAGACCTGATGCTTGCAACCAACCAACAAGAGGGAGTATAGCACTCTTCGTCAGAGATTTATAGTTTTCCTACACGCGAGCTAAATGCTTACAGACTCAAATAATATAAACTGCCTACTGTTACCTGTTTGTGAATCAAGTAAATCCGTGTACACGCACATATAAATGGCCAATATTTACCTATCCACCAACCAAAAAATAATTAAATACGTCACTCATTTATGCTGCAACCAATTAAAAGCTAATGAATTCAGATACGGATTTTAAAGCCTAATTTCGATATTAAATAATCCAGTAAAAGTTTTACACTAACCTTTCATATATAGAGTCGGGCAAAAAATATGGCGATTAAAAGAGACATTTAATCGAAGAGCGCCATCTTACGTTTCTTGCATAGAGGGAGTACAGACAACAGGGAAGACATAACTGGCGCACGCCTCAATCATGCCCTTAAAGATAACCGTCTTTGTACTAAAATTCCGGGCCGCTGCTTCAACTTTTACCTGTAGCTCCGACCAGGTCTTATTTAATTTGAGGGCCTGCATGAATTATACTCAAAGAATGAATTCAGGTCCCTCAGTCAAAATAAATAGCCCCGGTATAAGTCCCCTTCCAGAAACTTAATCTTGGCCCCCATCACCTTCTCCTACCTTTTAAGTATGTGTAAGCCGCTCGCATCAAGACTATTATTTGAAAGTTTTAGAATATATATATATATATATATATATATATATATATACGGATTCTAAAACTTTCAAATAATATATATATATATTTATATTTCAAATAATATATATATATATATATATATATATATATATATATATATATACTCTTTCAGAGATAGGGCGTGTGTAAACATAAAAGTAAACATTGAAGTCAAAACTTAGAGGCTACAGGCTGATTCATGCTACACGCAATCATCGCCTGACGATTGCGTCTAGCATGAAACAGCCTGTCGCCTCTAAGTGTTGACTTCAATGTTCACTATATATATATATATATATATATATATATATATATATATATATATATATAATTTCCTTCAATTTGCAGATGGACAGCTGTAATTATATATGAACGGCTGCAATTATATATATATATATATATATATATATATATATATATATATATAGTGATTACAGCCGTACATCTGCAAATTGATGAGATTCTTATTGGATCTTGGAGTGATTCCACTGTGTTTTGATTTATATACACTGGTATATCTTTAAAATATTTGTAAATACTAATGTTAATAACATTTAATTGGCAGCAGGGAGCACAGCGTTCTCGATCGATATCTAAAAGAACAGAAAATAAAATTTTTCCTTTTTCCTCTTTATTTATTTTACATTCATTACCATTTTCGGTTACGTTAATGAAAATATTTTGTTGGAACCCCTTGCTCTTCGATTAAATGTCTCTTTTAATCGCCATATTTTTTGCCCGACTCTCTATATGAAAGGTTAGTGTAAAACTATTACTGGATTATTTAATATCGAAATTAGGCTTTAAAATATCTGAATTCATTAGCTTTTAATTGGTTGCAGCATAAATGAATGGCTTATTTAATTATTTCTTTGGTTGGTGGATAGGTAAATATAGGCCATTTATATGTGTGTGTACAAAGATTTACTTGATTCACAAACAGGTAAAAGTAGGCAGTTTATATTATTTGAGTCTGGAAGCATTTCGCTCGCGTGTAGGAAAACTATTGAGCACCGTCGTTGAGTCTATAAACAATTCATTCTTGTATGGTTACATATTAGCCGTTTATATTTACGTCTGTAAGCATTCATATTCTTCGGTGATAAGAAAATATTAGTCGTTTATTTCTAATTCTATTTGTTCTTATTTGCTCCGTTAATTGATCGTTTCGATTTGAGATTGTAACAATTTGCTTGATCGGAAATAATGTGCGTAAGTATTTAGCTATGTGGTAGGTGGCTTTTTTGTGGGTTTTACTTCAGATGATGCAACTGACAGCTGATGCAACCGGTGTATTCTACGCCCTACCGATATTGTCTACTCTGGAAAACTTGAAACATCAAAGGATGAGAAATATAAAAGAAATAATAGCACGCCGATCATTTGTGAACATCTATGCTGATGGTACAACAGTATATGATTACACCTCCAAAACTAGCGATGACTTGAGATTGGCAGCTGATCACATGCCTGATCCAGCTCACGCAGCTCAGTCGGCGAAAAACTGTCTGCTTACATTCAATGCCACACAAACCAAACTAGTGACATTACACTCTCGCTGATCGGACCAACAATTTTCACCAGTCGTGAGGAACGGACGTCCCCTTAGGGAGGCCTCTTCCTTGAGCGCGTATTACATCTTAAACGTAACCCTTAAACGTAACTATCTTCTACCATTACAAGAGCCGGGTCTGTAAACAGTCTCACAAAATGTTTAGTATCTAAAAAACACTAAATTCATTAAGTTTCTATTTTCCACGTTTTCAGATAAGACATTTAGGCATCTTGACACGACTTGACATATGAATCATTTAAAAACTGTTTCAGTTTTCTCATCTATAATTATAAAATTATAAAATCGTTTCGATATTTCCCAACCGAACAATGGCAAGAGGAAAAGGATGATTCACGTCTTTAATAAAGGTAAGAACATTCATACTGAGGCTTCAATTTTCAAGGTCCGTTCAAGAGTCATCATAGAAATGAGAAAAGTTTTTTTTTTTTTTTTTTTAAATGAAATCGTGAAGACAAAACTGGATCAGGTGGTTACAACAGGGTTCGCTATTTTAATGTAGAGTTAAATATGTATTGTTCAAAGTTGAGCCCAATAGTATTATAAAATCATCAGAGAATTTCAGTAAGATATCTTTTAAATCACATCTATGATACAACGGTTCAAAGCTTAATCTAACAATTTGACACATTTGCTTTTTGCCTCCGGTATATATATATATATATATATATATATATATATATATATATATATATATATATATATTTATATGGGGAGTGTGGGTGTGTTTAAGAGAAATAACGCAATCGTCTCCCATTTTGAAAATCTCAATACATGAACAAGACTGTTAATGATTGATTAATATATATATATATATATATATATATATATGTATATATATATATATAAAGAATAATCGCACATAAAATTAATCAGAAGTATTAATGCGATTATTGGCGACATCCAACGCTAGAAAACATAATATATGCATTAAAATCCTGTTCATCCATAGTGCGAGTTTTGATCCTTGACGAAAAACTTGTTGTCTGTAGTTTTTCAGTTTATTTGATGTTAAAATGCTAGTAAAAAGAAAAAACAAATTTCGTTTGATGATGGAACAGAGCTTACTTTAACTCAATTTAATTCAAATAATTATATTGAATTTTTCGGCTCTTGTTTTGAAACATGAGACCTCTTATGTCGCGAGTTGGAATCATATTTTTAAATTAATAATTATTTATATATATATATATATATAGTTATGTGATATATGTGTGTGTGTATGTTTGGGTGTATGTATGTGTATTCATGCGGACGAGAAAGAATAGAAATTCATATGCAAACCTTTTTTTTTTTTGCTTACCTGAACCTAAACCTTCCTTATTGTGGGGCAATTATGTGATTTGAAACACAAAAGCATTGGCCTTTTTTCGTGTTTACTCCTACACACAGACACTTCGCCTTTTGCTGGATACAATACTTTTGTATCCAACGTAATTTGCGTCCTGCACATCTGTACTTGAAAGCGAAATAAAATTGTATGAAAATCAAATTTTTCTTATCTGAACACACGGCCTTAGTAATTAACATCGTGAAATTAGTGGCATGATTTATATGAAGAAAAAGCAATTGTTGATTGATGCGTATCTCTTTGCATATAAAGGAAATTTCACTTATGTTACATGAATATTTATCGCATGCTAATATCTTCTGACACTGAACAGGCATAGAAATACACCATTTTGTTCTGTATTGTGTTACGTAATAGGGTTATTTCTCGCTTTTATCAGAATCAGAATGTATGTGTTATTATTTCTTATTTCATATAAGGAAAACATTCCTCTGATAAAAAGTGACGATATAAAAAATCTAAATTTACAAAACGAAAGAAAAGAAATAGGACAAAAGAAATATAAAAATGACATAGTAGTAAAGAAGAAAGAAAGAAAGAAAGAAAGAAAGAAAGAAAGAAAGAATGAAAGAAAGAAAAAAGAAAGAAGGAAAGTAAGAACGAAAGTTAAAGAAATAAAGTTTCTGAAAGAAAGAGAGAAAAAAGAAAGGAAGGAAGGAGGAAATAAAGAAAGGAAGGAAGGATGTTGCAGAAGGAGAGAAAGCGAGAAAGCTACAGAAATAAAAAAGGAAGATGCAGAAAGAAAAAAGTTACAGAAATAAAGAAAGTAAAGAAGTTTCAGAAAGAAAGAAAGAAAGAAAGAAAGAAAGAAAGAATGAAAGAAAAAAGAAAGTTACAGAAAGAATGAGACGAAGAAAGAAAGAAAATTACCGAAAGAAAGAAAAGAAGAAATAAAAAAGAAATAAACAAAATTAAAGGAAGAAAGAAAGAAAGTTACAGAAAAATAAAACAAGAAAGAATGTTATAGAAAAAGAAACTGAAGTAAAATATAGACAAAAGACAGCCGAAAATTAGAGAAAATATATGGCGGAAAGTATTAAATAAAAAGGAAAAATAAAAACAAAAGAAAAGATAAGAAGAAACCAAGGAAAATAGAAGGAATAAAGAGAAGAAAATATGAGAGAAAAAAAAATGAAAGTAAAGAAAATGGCAAAAGAAAGAAA
>CAHIKZ030004270.1:1337500-1412500 GCA_903632075.3 Acanthosepion pharaonis
AAAATTTTTGTTCTCAAATTTGTATATATATGAGTTGGTAAGCATTATTTTAATGCTTACTAGATGATAAATACATAATTAAAAATTGGCATTTACGCTTAAACTTTTTAATAATATGATTTTAACAAATTTATATTTAAAGTATCAAAAATTCAAAATAGGCTGGCATGAAGGCAGCCTATCATTTTACTGGATGGCAACTTGATGCGAATGAAATTTTTGCGTTTATTTCATCAAATGTCACTAATGAACACTACACGTGAAACAAAATCGATAGTACGTACTACATAACTCGATCGATCATTGCACGTGGAGCAAAATAAATTGTACACACTACCCATCCCAATCGATCTCGCACACGCGTCTTATACCTACGTACACTTCACTCATCGGTGCACACTTTCGTTTGCACTTATTCTTTTTTTTTCTTAAGGAAGGATATTTTTTTTGCCGTCAAGTTAATACAAACTAAACAATTTCAGTACCAAAACGGGAACTCCATGGGAAAAAGTGGTATTTTTCATAATGTATTTATGACACATTGTGGTGTCAGTTTTGATTTTGAGTTGATTGATCTAAACACAAATTATGTGCAAATTTTCATCGGAAAGCTGCTAACCACTACAACTGAAAGACTAATGGGGCAGCAAGGTGTTCATGGGTCATCTTATGGGCCCCTTATGTAGATTTCAAAATTTGATAATCGTTTTTTATTTATTTTAAAATTGTAAGATACATGTAAAATTCCGTCGAAATCGAAGCAATTTGAAAGTTTTGGGGTCCCAAATTTCAAACCAAATGTCAGATTTAAGACTAATATTACTTGAAATAATAAGGCACATATTTTTTAAGTTTTCTATTTAATCAACTTTATGCTCAAAGCTGTAGAGTTAATTGAAAATTTCAGGGTTCCCTGCTGGTCCTCTACATCGTGGGGGTCCCTGTGTTGATTTTCAGTGAATTCCAAGTGACTACTTCAGTTACACGATATAATTTCTATATGTACTGAAATTTTCGTTGAAACTGGGGAGTACTGCTACAAAATACACTTGAAATGTAATTGAGGCATCAAGGGGCTTATATGGTCATCTTGGGGGCCCCCCTCATGCATTTTAAAGTATCTGGCATTAGATTTCTATCTCATTGAAAGAGCGTTAAAAACATGCAAATTTTCATGAAAATCGAGGGCAATTTTAATTTTTAGGGTCTCTTTGGGGCACCCTGGGGGTCCCATTTTCGAGAGAAACGAAAATCCATAAAGCGCATACACTTATCAATTTTCATTAAGATCGGCCTCAGGGTTTAGACTTCAAGTCTGAAAGTTTAAAAACAACCAGACTAATGGAAATTCCCATTTAAACAGTATATTTATCGATTGATTTTTGAAAAATGACTAATTTTTTTTTTGCCCACACGCACACAGTATCGAGTACAATCTATGTTCTAAATTTGGTAGAAATATGCTTTATGGTTCTCGAGTAGTTCGCGAACACACATACGCACATACACACACATGCACCTTGCCAGTTTTATATCTATAGAAGAAGATAGATAGATAGATAGATAGATAGATAGATAGATAGATAGATAGATAGAAGCAGAGAGTGAGAGACAGAAAATAGATAAATGCAGAGTTAGATACATCGAAAATAATTAGATAGATAGATAGACAGATAGTAAGATACATAGAAAATAGATAAATAGATAGCTAGATAGAGACAGAGTGATGTGACACTATTTAGGTAGCTAGAAAGAAAGAAGAAAAAAGAAAGGCGAGAATTGAATTTAGGTGATAAGAAGCCATCACGAAAAGGACACTAAGCGATGTTATTCTTTTTAACAAAGAAAAATGCTAGAGGTTTTATTCTCATTAGCGAGGAAAGTAAGGTCGCGGATGTGTCGGATTTAATTTAATTTATGACGACGCACCGAATAAGATATATCCAATCTGCCCATGGCAATGGTAAAAAATTCAAGTTGGACAAGCGACCTCCTTCAGAGTGCTGGGAGATAAAAATTAATTAGGTCAAGCTTGACCGAAACAAAAATGTCCGTTGAACCACCTCCATGTCATTTGGGAAAAACACCTGTTTATTGTCAGGGCTGGCTATGATAGCAAAATTATTTTATCAGAACGAATAATTGGCACCAAGTTGCGATACGTCCAATTGACCACCCACTTGTTTGGCGAAGGTCGCGAGTGACGAATTCCATATGAAATTCGGTTAAGATAAGAGTCTAAGGACATGTTGTCGGGCAGAAGAAAGGAAAAAAAGGAAGAAAAGAAAAAGGAAGATATTTTTTTTTCTTTGAGCAAGATTTCTTTAAACCGAGGCCAGTGCTGGGCGCCCATTGGCTGAATGCTGTCATGAGCGGCAGGCGAAGGTAATCATGTGAAGAAGGAGGGGAGGCCTGTTGAAACCCTTTTCCTGAAGGGATCGGTCTGAGATGCCACTGTGAGAGAGAGGGGAAACCCGTTGACACCCTCTGGGGGTATGGTGAGATACCAATATGAGAACAGGAGAAGGTGGGAAGACGAAAGACTTCCAAAAAATAGAAAATAATAAATTTACCTGACCGAAAACAAAGAAGTTGATTGTGGATTAAGAATTATCAAGGAACATCAAACCCCGACAAGCCCACCCCGGTTTTGGTCGGTGTCCATATAAGCAGAGTCGCAGCGAGTGAAAGGCAATTTCTAGTTGAGTTGGCAGTTCGAGTTAAGTTCGCAGTTCGCAGCTGAGTTGGATTGAGTTGGGCCCGCCTCGCAGGAACCTGACTGAAAGATTCCACGCAAATCACGACCTCAACTTCTAACCAAGAACAATTTATTTTTTAAGAAAGACTTAGACTCACACCACCAAAGCAAGTTTTACGAATATCGCCTGAAGATACACCAAGAACCAGTTTCTTAAAGAACAAACAACTTAAGATGTAAAGACTCGCCTAACAAGCATAAAGTGTCACGAATCCATATAGCTGTTTGGGAGAAAGATGCAGTCCTGTATTTCGCAACCAGATATAAAATATTGTTTTCCTTTTTAACACATTTGAACTTTTCGAGTTATTATTTTATTTTATTTTACATATACTTGTGCGGTATTGCCCTTGTTCGGACCCGACTTGCATTACGGCCCGGCGACTGATTGATTTCGTCTACCTAAGATCAAATCACAACGTAGGTTAGACTAGAAATCAAAGCAGTTACTTCGGTAACCAGACGTTGGAGGCGAGCTGGGAACGGCAAGGCTGATACCGAATCTAACCAGATTCCCATCCGAATCATCAAAAGGTTAGAACGTCACAGTGAGATACATAGAAAATAGATTGATAGATAGATAGGGACAGAGAGTGAGTTAAATCGAAAATAAATTGATAGATACATAGATAGATGCAGATAGTGAGAGACATTGAAAATAGATAGAGACAGAGAGTCAGACGACCCGAAAATAGACAGACAGACAGGCATATATATATATATATATATATATATATATATATATATAGATAGATAGATAGATAGATAGATAGATAGATAAGACATAGAAATTGAACTGCTACACATATCAGCCAGATACTGTTGAATGTTGATTTTATAATACAGTGAGAAACATTTTTTAGCAAGAGCGACATAGAATCTTTCTCTCTCTCTCTCTCTCTCTCTATATATATATATATATATATATATATATATATATATATATCGCTTTGTCGAGTATATTTTTTTAGTATAAGCACAGTGAATAGATTATTTCTCACACGCACTAGCAAGTAGTTAGCGAGATTTCCTATTAGGGACAATAAAAGTAGTCAATAGATACCATATGTACTCCGATATTTAATACTACAAGCAAATCCTTCTGCTTGTGAAATTACTACGCATTTGATTTTCATTAAGTAAAAAAAAAAAAAGCGGATTTGGTATATTGTCTCGAGGACAGCAGTAGAGTCTAACAATACAAGAGATAAATCCCACTACCGAATAACGATCGTAGTCGCTAAGTACCAGTTATAGCTATGTACTTAAGTATATATCCTTCCGTGACAATATTACAATTGGATGATGAAAAAACAATTTCTAAATAATGATGATGGTAAAAGCACAATGATTTTCTTAGAGTACCATGCAGACTATTCCACCAGTATGAATTCACATAATATATTGACACAAAAGATTAAATTTCTCATGGTGGTTTTAGTTAAAACTATGAATTCATTCCACTTCTGTCAGACATGTCTTACATGAGCAATGATTAATTTATTAGGTACATTTTTCTTTTACAGCGGCCTCAGATGTTCTTAATGTCCCTTAGGTTTACATTCCAATGGTGTTATATGGGACTGTCTTTCATTAATGAATATGTCTGGATTTTAATTTGTGACACGTAGCGTCTTAGTATTAAATTTAGGCCTATAGTCTAAAATTTATGATACGGCATTAACGATTCATTTATTGGCAACAAGTGTCCAATAGTTATTCAGGAAACATTCCCATATAATCCCACAATCAGCTTAGACCCTTGATTAACAACAAGAGGAATGGATAATTTCTTTTGTAGAATACGTAATGGTGATATTACTATAATATTGAGGCATAATCGAGATGGCAAAAATCAACATATTTCCAAATTTCTATTGCCCAAATTTTGTGATGCTTAGTCAACCGTAGTCTCATTTTTTGTTTTATTTTTTTTTTTGTTTTTTTGTTTGTTTTTTTTTGTTTTTACTGCAATTGTGGGCAACATGGTCGGATGCCACTCGATCTCATTTGCTTCATGGTTAGACGTGCTGTGAATTCAAATATGTTCTTTCCTTTTCAAACTTTAACCTTTCTTTGTGTTGGAATCCGTCCGGCCATTCTCCTGCGACCTATTTCTTCAACAGTGTTTTCGCCCTCTGGAATATTTTTTTTTAAATTTTTCTTCAATATCCTCTCAAAACAAAATTTCTTTCTTTCTTCACCATCCTCTCTAAACCCAAGAGAAGTTGTTGTGCGTGAGAATTCTTGCAAAGGCACAGATTTTGAAATATTCACACAGGCTCCTTTCGAGCCAACCACTTCAAAGTCGCTCAAGTCCTCATTCTTTTTCGACATAAAATGCCTGAATTGAAATTCAGCAGGTCGCCATGACCAGGTTTAAACTCTTATATCTCTCGAATTGCTATTGCGTCAGTAGTTGATGAGAAATTTACGTCGATTGATTCGTATTATGGCTTATCAACCCTTTGTGAGGTATTTAAAGCTGAAACACGTTACGGATTGTACGAATTTGCTTACATTACCAGGTGTTTCCACGTGATCTCGCATCTAATACTGACCAGCTTCAGCCTGGCTTAACTTCAGGGATCAAAAGAGAACTACTGTTGCTATCGATATTTGATGGCAGGCTTAAGAAACTTGTGTGTCTCCAGAATTTCCCTTGAATCTATCAGTTATGATTTTTTTTCCTTTATTATAATTTTTTAAAAAAATTAGCTAAGTGCTTTAGTTCGCCGTTTGTTTTATCTGTTGAACGCAGTTGAGGATAGGAAGATGTGTCCTATGTTGGCATAGGCTGGGACAGGGCGAGGGGATTTTAAGAAATAATTTTGAGTTGCCCCTACAAAACCTCTCACGTTACACATACACAATGTATTCTCGGTCGGTCAATAGATGGGGCTAGTACTGCTGGATTCGTAAGAGTTGGCAGAAAGACGTTGGGTCTTTTCGACTCAATCTTCAGATTTTATCTTAAAGAATTATTTCAGAAGTATGGTCACAGGATAGCGGATGTTTCAAAACAAAGATTTACTTCTCTGGATATTCTGCACACCTCAGCTAACGAATTCCATCAATTTGATTGAAGTATTACGTCTTTCATTGCATAACTATATCACACGGTATGGCTGGCAGGTTGATCCAGTTCTTATACTAATTGACGCTAAACAAGAACAACCTCACTGATTTAGCTGAAACTAGGCAAAGATAATCAGCCGTGGAACATATTAATGCAGGAATAAATAAATTGGTGCAAATAATTAATAACGAAAAACGTAGGCTTAAATGTTATTTTAATATACCCAAGGTAATATCTGAAACAATAAAAGTATACACACACACACACACACACACACACAGAGACACAAAGACACACACACACACACATATATATATATATATATATATATATATGAAAAAATATATATATATAAATATATATATAAATATATGTATATATAAATAAAAAAGAAAGAACAGTAAGATATATAATCCAGTGTTCTTATAGATATTTTATTTTTACAAAATAGTGCTCAATGTAAATTTACAGACCATTAATATTATAAATTAATTGATTTAAATTATGTTTTTTGCTAAACAGTTCTAACCATGTTTAGAACTGTTAAAAACTATTTTAAATCGGAAAAACATATTTAAATTAATTATATATATATATATATATATATATATATATATATATATATATATATATATATATATATATATATATATATATATATATATATATATATATATATATATATATATATATATATATATAATATAAAAAATGGAAAAAACAACAAAAAAAATTTATATACAATTATGTTGTTTTAATATTAACATTAAAACAGCATAATTGTATATATGACATTTGTTTGTTTTTTTCCGTATATATTTTTCTTCATACTGTCGAATTTACATCCATATATTTGCTATATATATATATATATATATATATATATATATATATATATATATATATATATATATATATATAAAAAACTTAGGAAATACACTACAGGTAAAAGTATAGCTACCAATAAGAATCTACTGATTCGCATCCTTTCACCACTGGCAAATAAAAGCAAATTTTATCGCACTAAATCAATGCAAGACCTGTCTCCATAACGCGAAAAGTGGATCCACCCTTCCCCACTCAAAGAGTTTCCATAGGCACCATAACAATAAATTAATCCTCACTCATCTGCGTCTGATTTGCAATCTGGGGATACAACTACTTATTTTGATTCTTTTGTGTTTGTCCTTCATTTGCAGACAGGTGTTTTCTTCCCATTCCCTTTGTTTTCTCCTTTCTTTTCTATTTCCATTCTTTTTGTCCCTTTCCTCAGTCACCTGAGATTTTCTTTTCTAGACTAGATTTTCTTTCTTTTTGTTTTTTTTTTCTTTTTTTGGTGGGGGTGTGACAGAAGATATTTCACGGGTATGTCAGTATGTAATTCGTTTGCCCACTTTCTTGCGTTAAACTGCTCTATCACCCAAGTAAATTTTCGAATTCTTGCAGCTAGACCTAAATTGATCGCAGAACTTTCACATTTTGAATCGGTTAAACGAAAATTGTTTTCATTTATCATATTGCAATAGTATAAATATATTTTCAAATGAATTAGAACAACAAATATTTTTCACGAATTTGGTTCTAAATTACTCGATTCGCAGAGCTTCGGCTTGCAAGTATCATAAGGGCTTAAATACGCATGTTCTGCTGAAACTTTCCTTAACGTCTTAGATAAATGGGTTGTGGCTCAACCTCGTGTATCAATCTAACCCGCCTTACGCTACATTATGCGTATATCAGTTAAAACTTAAGCGGCCCTTATTCTTAAATGTCAACGTACAAGTACATTCCCTAATATCTGTCTATATTTCTGAGATTAGATATTATGTACACTATTTACATTGCTCGGACTATCATCCTCGTCTTTGTTGCCATATTTATCATAGAGTTTCAGCCTTTGTAAGACCTGCCCTTCTTCAGGTAGTGCAGTTCGAGATTCCAACCACCTGAACAATGTTGGAGCGTACAACGACCAAAACGTTTTGACACATATGGCAATAAAGATGAGGATGATAGTCCGAGCAATTTAAATAGTGTATATTCCCTTGTGCATTTTGAATATTTCGGTTAGAAATTGATATTTTTTTTATTCGTTTTAACAGAAAATGTTTGCAAACGTACTGTTTTAGAATATATTCATTTTTTGAATATATTCATTCTAGAAGCCATATTTCTCTATTTTATATATAAAAACCCTGAATAGCCATATTCATATTTTCCGCAAAGAAACATGTGTACATTGGTTAAAAGGTACTTAGTTTTATTGTTTAAAAATCTTTTTTAAATACATGCTTGCCTATGAAACTTACTTTGAATGCATCCAATAAAAGTTATATTCCATAGTTTTTAACAGGAAATATCCGAAAACATTCTCGTTGAATCTAAAATGCAGTGTGAATATATTCATTAAGAGCCGTGTGTCCTTGTCGTTTAACAGAAAACACCATGAGAATTCTCTTCCCTTCAAAAAATCCATTCCGAATGCATTCATTAAAAGCCACATTTCCGTGTTGTTTAATAGGAAACATCCAAGTACATACCCGTCGATTCTAAAACGCAATGAATCCATTAAAAGCCGTGTTTTCTAGTTGTTTAACAGGAAACATCTGAATACTTTCTCATGCTTCTAAACCCCCACTATGAATGTATCCATTAAAATCTATGTTTTCTTCTTGTTTAACAGGCAACATCAGAATATATTCTCTTCGATTCTAAAAAACACTGAGAATAAATCCACTAAAAGCCGTGTTTCCTTGTTGTTTAACAAGAAACAACGGATTAATTCTCTTCGATTCTAAAACCTACTATGAATGCATCCATTAAAAGCCTTGTTTATTTGTTGTTCAACTGGGAACACTCGAAGACATTCTCTTCTTTCCTAAAACACACGCTGAATGCATCCATTCAATGTCGCGTTTCCTTGCTTTTAAACAGGAAATATCCGGAGACATTGTCTTCGATTCTGAAATGCACTTATCCATTAAAAGCTATGTTTCCTTGTTGCTTAACAGAAACCATATGAATACATTCTCCTCTATTCTAAAATGGATTCTGAACGCCTCAGATAAAATGCATGTTACCTTGTTGTTTAACAAGCAACATCCGAAGATACTAAAACTCATTGTGAATGCGTAGATTTCAAGCGTAATCTTTCTTTATTTTTCAAATGGAAATATATAACTATTTTATATATATATATGCAAGTTGCTGCAATGTTCTTGACTAGACTAAGAAGCCATTAATAGTATATTAGCCTAATGAAATAGGCAATTAATAATAATAATAATAATAATAATAATAATAATAATAATAATAATAATAATAATGTTATAGACAAGCGTATGGTTGCAAGAAAGAAATACGACAACAGCAGAAATAGATTTACGTGATTTATTTCAATAGGAACGTGTGGGTTTAAGACAGCTACCTTGTGGTATAGTTCATAAGCCGGTTCTCGATCTGGGTTGATCTCTCATAGTAGTTCTCAGTGGTTGGCGTGGTGCTCCACCTGCTGACTGCCCAGGCTGACCGTGACAGATCTCTTCCTTGGCCTCTTGTTGACTGCTAGTACTTCTCCGTGTGACTCCTTTCATGGCGTTTTTTATGGCTTAACAGGCTCGTAAACGACGCGAATATAATTAGGAGGGAAGAATTTTTATTGGTCGAAAAATAGAAACACTTTAAAATATTTTATTTTTCGACCGGAACTCGTGCGTCGGGCCTATGCGTAAACGACGATAATGGTCATTTTGTGACGGGGCACTGTCCCGTTTACATCCGGCTCTCGCTCTTGAGTATGTTAGTTTATTTGCCTGCAAATCAGCCGAGATATGTCTTATTTTATTTTATAACAACAACAATAATAATAATAATAATAATAATAATAATAATAATAAAGATATTTGGACCCCGACTAAGAAGTCAGTAAAAATTGTTATTAACGCGACCAAGAAGGCATTCAAAACGTTAATCATGCCACAAAAAAGGATTAAAAATGTTTATGACCCGACCAAGACGACAATGAAAATGTTCTTGACACATCAATGAAGGCATTAAAAATGATCTTGAGCTGACAATAAAGGCATTTAAAATGTTCTTGATTCGACCAGTAAAAATCTTCTTGACGTAGCTATGAAGGCATTAATGATGTACTTGATACTCGACGCGACCATGAAGGCATTAAAACGACGTTGACCTGGACATTAAGTCATTAAAAATGTTCTTGACCCGACCATGAAGGCATTAAAAATGTACTTGACGCGACCATGAAGGTATTAAAAATGATCTTGACCTGACTATTAGGGCGTTAAAATGTTCTTCTTTCGACCAATACTATTTTAAAAATGTTCTTGATGCGACTATTAAGACATTAAACGTGTTCTTGATGTGACCAAGATGGCATTAAACTTGTTCATTTATTCAGACTTTGTGAAGTCGTTTCTGCGAAGAAATTTGAACATTGTTTCAAATATTACAGACATTTTTGGCATATAAAATAAAAAAGATCATTCGTCTAATTGCCATAGGTCACGATCTGAGAGTCAAATTCACAAGTACAATCTGAGTTTTTGACAAAAGTTAATTTATTGGGTGTGAATAGAAATTAGATTTTTAAACAACCATCTTGGCAAACTTAAAAACGTCTCAGCTGAATTCAGAAAAAATTGATAGGTGATAATTATACACACCCTACAAGAAACTGATGGAAAGGGGAAACGCCGAAATAAAACAACAATTACTATAAAGATCGGCAATGGAAAGAGTTATTGATTAGACACAAGGAGGTGAAGAAAATAAGGTGTTGTGGTTTTATATATGAAAAATAATAGCCTTGTTGTTGTTTGTCCAATTAGCTGGTATCTTGTGTGCGGGCTTCGATGATTACACTGGCCTGCGCTAAAAGATTTTTACCAAATGTCAAAGGTTTATCAAGTGATATATGACTGCCATTTTATTCTGAATTCAAAAATACCATTCTTTATGTTTGGTCAAGTGCGGTTTTTAAGATGTGTTTGAATACTTCACACGTTGTATAGAATAACAATATTTATTCAAAAGCCTGTGGACTCTACTTGTCATAGCTGATCGTAGGTACCTGATGTTTAATATAGCATATAATGTTGTACGTTTACCTAAATACAGTGTACCTCCCTACTCGCTAACACCCTCGTACCTTAGCTTAAAATGATTGTAATGTACTGCGTCAAGTGTCAACAAAGAGCTGAATGCTTATTTATTTTTCTCTTTTCAGCTTGATATTTGTTTTCCTGTAAGAATTGCTTGCAAGTGTAAGAATAATACAGACAAGCTCTGTTATATCTGAGGTAATGTGCTTCTTAACCGTCAAGCAAAAATCACTGACTTTGTGAAGAAGGCATATCGCGATTAATTAGGAGTCAAACTAGGGTATCAGGATAAGTGATTCACTCTCCACGTTTGCTGTAAAACAGGAGGGGAGAACTTGAGGGATTGGAGGAATGGTAAAAGGAAGAGTATGTCATTTGGCATTCCAATGGTCTGGAAGGATTTAAAAAATCACATAACAGATTACTATTACTGCATAATAAATTTAAAATAATAAATCGCAAGAACAAGCACCATATCCAATACCCGGATGTTCCTTCTGTCATAAGTCCAATCCCTCTTGGTCAAGAACTTCCTGTTCTTGAGTCAGATGGTAACATAGAATATAGCTCTGATTCCGAACATATTGACATAACTGGTGTAGCTGAAGGACTGTGCATACAAATCAGAAGAGGATGACTAGCTTGACACAAGCAGAACAGCACGAGCTGACACGTGATCTTAACCTTGCAAAGAAATCTGCTCAGCTGATGGGTTCACGTCTGAAAGCGAAATATCTGTTGGCGCCTGGAACAACATTCTACTGGTATCGAGACCGTGAGAGAGATTTAAGATAGTTTTCACGTTCCAGGATTGATCAAATCAATGTGTTTAGAGTATGATGTTAGGGAACGTAGATTTTTTTAATTTACCCATCCAGCAGAAATCTCAAAGCAGTTCTTCTACATAATGGGAGTAGTTTTTCATCTATCCCTATTAGGCACAAATGAAAGGCACTCGCAACAGCATGGATCTTTTGCTGTCTGCTGTTAACTAATAAAAAAACAGATGGCTGATCTCTGGAGATTTTAATGTGGTAGGACAAGTCCTAAAACTCCATTTTGGATACACAATTTATCCTTATTTTCTGTATCTTTGAGACAGCTAAGATGGCGACTAATGTTATGTTAGAAAAGAGTGGCCATTAAGACAAGGGTTAAAACCTGGCTCACATAAAGTTCTGTCTGACATTCTCGTGGAACCGAAGAAAATACTGCTTCTACTCTTAGATATCGAGTTAGAAGTAATGAAGAATTTTGTGAAGGCAATGGACAGGGAAGGCAGCTTGTATGCTTTCCTCCATGAGACGTTCCAACGGATAAGCTGAGAGAAACTCAAGTCTGTTATAGTTGATGGCCCTCAAATAAGAAAACCCATGAAGGACCCAATGTTTGATGAAGCATTTAGCAAGGCTGAACTGTCCGCCTGGCAGTCACTGTAGTCAGTAGTTAAAACCGCCTGGGAAACCACCAGAGTGCGAAATACGAGAATGATCACACTTGGAATATGTTCCAAAGAACTGTGGAGATCTGACTGAACATCAGTATTAGAGCCTTCACCAAGACATTCGCATTATTGAAGAGCGCTACAAAGGCAGGTGGTTTGTAAACCTTCTCACTGACTGGTGCTTGAAACAGAATGCGCTGGATGCCGAGCACAGGAAGAAGTCTCTAAAATGACCTTTCATCCATGAATAACTTCTTTTGTGTATTTTTCAATTAACTATGGCATAAAGTGAGCTTTCTGCGAATATATTAGCCCTAAATCTAACATTTACTTTTTAATTCAACAAGAGAATAAATAGTTATAATACTGTTCTATACATTTCAGGTAAGAGCTCGCATCTTAAAAATTTGATGTAATTAAAAAATGTGAATGATTTTTGGATACAGAGTAAAAAGAACTACCTTAATATCAGCTGTTATATATTCGACCTTGAAAGCATTTCAGGCCAGTGTTATCTTAATATTATGCCCTAGTATAACTATTTGTGTGTGAAATAGATGACAGTAAGTTTAGGTAAGGAATTAGGAATAGAAAAGAAAAAACGTTTTCATAAGTAATAAGCAGGCACACAGGTTGGTGGAAATATATTGCATTTCAAAGATATAGGATAAAGGTAGTTGACAGTCACCAGTCCCACATAAAAACAAAAAGTATGTGGTGGTGTCTTTTCATGAACCGTAAGTTGTACAATTAACAGTTAGCGAAAGTATGAGATTTCCTGGTAAAATAACATTCAACTTACAAAATCTATTCATTGAGAATGTTTACCTCGATCATATGTGGGTCTGTAAATGGATAGGAATCAACATTCTCTCTCAGCCACTTAACACTCTCCGACACTGTCCAATATCGGCAGAATGACTCTACTACGTAAAATGAAAGAAGAGATCATCTGCTTGGGAAAAGATGGTTGTATTTTTTGCAGTAGAAGACAGTGCAAAATTTTCCTACTACGCCTAATAAAAATAACTAATATAGCTCTTATGCGTTCTGATGCAAAAAAAGGCCCCTTTTCGCTTGTGAAAAGATGGTTGTATTTTTCAGTAAGAGATGGTCAGTGCAAAATTCTCCTACTGTGAACAATGAAAATAGCTAATTGAGCTCTTATGCTTTACGATGCTGTAAAAAGCTTTTCTCCTTCTGAAAATATAGTTCAATTTTTGTCAGTAACAGAGAGATATTGTGTGACTCTCCCTTCAGTCACTTAATCTTCCCCGAAACTGGTCAATGGTCGGCAAAATTTCCCTGCTTCGAAATACTAAAATATGTAATAGAGTGTTGTGGATTCCGGGATGAAATCCGGTACCAATAAATAACAAACGCCAAGAATGAATATATGAAAATAATCTATTAACGTAATAATACACACTGGTAATGCAGGTTAGTAGTTCCAGGAATACGGTTTAGTAGCAAAATATATATACAGTATTTGGTATTGAAGTATCGCTGTATGACTTCTTACTGAGACTACGTGCTCGCTCACAGTGACTCTTACAACGCGGTTACCTCAGACTCACTCCTCCGGCTACCTACAACCTTTTACTCTGTCACTCAGGACTCGACTCGACTCTTCGGTCTTGCCCTCTCTTACTCTCGTCTCGCTCTTGCAGTAGTATATGTATATATTGGTTGAGTTCATTTGTATAAAAAAGGGTGGACCCCTCAACATAGAGATTATATGAATTGTAATGCAAACATAAATCTTTTTGCCTGTGAAAAGATGGCTGAACTGTGTTTTCAGTAAGAGACAGAATCAGTAGGTTACTAGCCTGAATACAAGCGCACTATCGATTCAGCCCCTACAGAACAACGACCGTAGTTGTCAAACACCTGTTTGAGCCAAATATTTAATCACGTAGGATATAGTAACTATATCAATCTAGTTTTAAGGAAAAATGAGCTTAACACATATACTGCCATATGACCATATAATAATGACATGGTATTACACTTTAGATGCTGGTGATAGTTATCTGTTAATTTGAAGTTGACTTAAACTTCAAATAATTTACGATTATAAATTAATTATAAATTCTATATAAAGCTAGGCTAGGAATGAACTTTGATAAAATGCATATGGCCTTCTTCGAGTCTTGTTTTTATGGAATCCTTTATAAATATGCAATAAGTATAAAATAAAAGTAAAAAACAAAACAAAGCTTCGAAGAGGAAATTTTGATTCTTCAATACTATTGATATTTGTAGCATCGGTTTTGTCACCAATATATGATGGCGACTGTAATTATACAATAAAATACAAATCACATTTATCGCAAATAATAAATGTAGTAAAGCACATGAGTCTAGTGAACTTGTTAAAGGTTTTATTCGCCCGAAAATCAATACAGAAAGTAAACAAGAAATATATTAAATTGGAACAGTCTATCCGAGCCGCAAAAGGGGTTTAAATAATAGATTCTTCCATCCTTTAGTTTATAAACATTTATTTTTATTATAATTATTTATTGTAATATTTTTATTATAATTATATATAATTATTTTTATTATTTTTCGTTTCGTAGACTGAACTGTTACGTGATATCTCTCCTCCTGTATGGCAGCAAATCCTGGACAAAACGAGAAAGAGACTCGAAGCAACAGAAATGTGGTTTTACAGAAGGATGCTGAGGATGCCATTGGCCGAGTATGTTTGCAACGAAAGGGGTTTTAGAGAGAATAGAAACAAGAAGGAAACTTATACTTAACATCAGGAAGAGGAAGTTTTTGAGACACCTAATGAGGAAGGAGGCTTGGAAAATCTAATACTCATAGGTCGTATCGAGGGCGAGAGGGACAAGAGAAAGTAATATGTGACATAACGGGCTTGAGTAAATGGATGGCAGAACAGAGTGTGGGAGAAATAACAAAAAGACAAAATACAGTGTGTTTCAAAAAAATTGATATCATTTCGCAATCTAATAACTTTGTTAGATGTCCTTCAAATGACTTCAAATTTTAATAGCATCTTTATGTTTAATGTTTGTTTTATGTTTTTATGTCTTTATGTTTTTGTGTTTTCTTATTTGTATTTTTATGTTCTTTAATCTTTAATCTTTTTCTTTCCAGGTATAAAAATGCCGTGTCTCAGGCGGTGCGCATATTGAACATTTGTGAAATCGTTCACATAATCCACATGCTTTTGAATTTCTCATTCAGATTTGGAAGAATAAATTTTATGATCTTCAACATTAATACTTTTTAATTTCATTTGCCTTAATCATGTACTTTCTGAGATATTTACATCTCAAAGGATATCAAATTTTTTAAACACCCTGTATATTAAGAGCTACAAGATTAAGGAAAACATGGAGGGCCATGATCGCCTGAAGGGATACGTCACATAACAGAAGAAGAAACCCCTGTAACGAAGAGTCTTTCAACACTCTCCAGTAGACCGCTGCACAAGCGGTAGAATGTTCTATGTCAGTTCGGGTGCCACTAAAATCTAAGAGAAAGCGAAAATCGACAAGGTTTGATCGCAGGCTCAGTCACTGGGGGGTTAGCAAACAACCAACGGACAGAGACAGGAGATAAGTGTCCCTTAGAATTAGAATCGAAAATTCACTTTAAAGGAAGGGATTTCGAGCTGTTTTTCCCCGACAGGATCTAAGTCGGGAACAGTCGCTTTTTGTCCTTAAGCTAATCGAAGGTGAGCATTAAGAGTATTAGTCTCAATTAAATCTGCTCCATCCACCAGTGGGTCAGGATTACTATTACGGACATGGCGGCGCAATAACACAGGGCCAGAGATAGTTATCCAAGTGTGTAAGGAGCGTCCACTGGTGAATCGGCATTGGTATTGCAATAATCTCTCATGGAGAGTGGCGTTAGTCGCAGTGCACAGTATTCGGCATGAATCATCAAATTGTTAGACAATAACATATATAGTTATTTACTAAGCATAGCTTAGTATTAGCACAAGGCAGAAGATTAAATTACACACAACACACACATATATATATATATATATATATATATATATATATATATATATATATATATTATTATTATTATTATTATTATTAAATGGACAACGTCCAACAATTATTTTAAGACATTTTTTTTTATGTTTATAAGTTCTTTTTATAGATATAAATATTTAAGTAAATGCTCTGTTTCTAAAAACAGTATTAACGACATTTACCGGCCTGAATGTTCGAGAAATTTTCATATTGAATATATGTCCTCCGAAAGGAATTGAACGTGTATCCTATACGGAACCTCATATAGCCTGACGTGCTTTACCGTTTGAGCCGCAGAGGAGCGTTTTGATTAGCAATGTCGGTTTTACTGTTTTTTAAACTTCAATTCTCCATGATTCTCACTTGTACATTCATATCTGATCGATGCGTATCCAAATGTAAACAAATGACGTCACACATTATGAAACGGACAAAGTCCATTTCATAATGTGTGACGTCATTTGTTTACATTTTATATGACAGACAGGCAGGATATTCTTCGCAGTTGTTTGATATTTCATAATGTGTGACATCATTTGTTTACATTTGGATACGCATCGAGCAGATATGAATGTACGAGAGAAAATCATGGAGAATTGTAGTTTAAATATAGTAAAATTGACCGTTCCTAACCGAAACGCTCCTCTGTGGCTCAATCGGTAAAGCACGCCAGGTTATAAAACGGTTCTGTATAGATTACAGGTTCGATTTCTGTCAAAGGACGCATATTTTCTATGAAAATTTCTCGGACATTCAGGCCGGTAAATGTTAATACTGTTTTTTATAAACCGAGCATTTACTTAAATATTTGTATGTATAAAAAGAACGTATAAACATAAAAAATGTAATATATATATATATATATATATATATATATATATATATATATATATATATATATATATATATATATTATTAGTGGAAAATATACATACATATGCAAAATATATATAAAAATACACATACATGTATATTTTCAGAAAAAATTTCAAGAGGAAGAATCCAGGTAGAACTCAATGTCTAGGACAGAGTAAGGATATAATAAAAGGTTTAAACCATGGAATATTAGTGTTTAAGCCCTTTTATTATATATATATATATATATATATATATATATATATATATATATATACAGAGTGGTTCTCCCCTTTTTTACACAAATGGACTCACCCAGTATATACATATACTAGTGTTACGTGAAGACCCGAGAGCAAGACCGGAAGAGAGGAGGAATGTAAGGTTGTAGGTAACCGGAAGAGTGAGAGTAAGGTAACAGACAGACAGAACGAACGTAGCCAGCAAGAGTCACCTTGAGCGGGCACGCAGACTCAGTAAGAAGTCATACAGCGATACTTCAATACCAAAGACTGTATAGATATTTTGCTACAAACCCGTATTCCTGGAATTACTAACCTGCAATACCAGTTTGTTTTATTACGTTAATACATTATTTTCCTATCTTCATTCTTGGCGTTTGTTATTTATTGGTACCGGATTTCATCCCGGAATCCACCCCAATATATAATCACTGGAGAAATCCTGAAAAAGTATGTTACACACTCAAAAAAGTAGCAATCACCACTGATTGGTGGCTTGTGAAGATAGGTCTAAAAAAACTTAGGCAGTCATTTTCTCAAAACGATATTTGCACTATATACTTTTCAGTGATAACAAACTTATTTCTTTAATTGAAAAATGATAGTGGGCTCTAACTGACGCTATACTGATTTTGCTGAGGCAGTCAACGTGTTAATAAGTAAACTGTCTGAATCTAGTACGACAGTTTGCAAGCTTTGCTACCTTAAAAATTCATTGATGAAGACAATGTTATAGGAATGGGATAGATATTGACAAGCCCATTTGAGCTGCACTTTTGCGTTCAATTTCACACACGCACTGTACTTAAAGGAAATGACCTGTTCTCACCAAGATCTTGGTTAAATGACGCAGTTAAATGGGATACATGATATACGCTTGCGTGATAATCTCTAATTCGATATATGACTGACGAGGCAGGATATTTTCCTCAGTTGTTTGACATTTATTTTTTTTGCAGTAGACTGGACGATAACCAAGGCTATAGACACCAGTCTGTCCTGATATTCATCCTATAATCGGTGGTGGGAAGAAGAGATGTATTAATGCCTTTTCTATGGGCATTGGTGCAAAACCCAACCCAGCGGGCTTCCCAATATTTGAATTCGAACTCGCCGATCCCAGTAACCGTAAATACTAAATTTTATTGAATAGAGCTTCATATTTGTCTAGTATTAAAACATAGTATATAACTGAATAATTAGCTGATTTAGTAAAGTCAACCCGAAACTATATTCCAATAATTTGCCCCGAGAAAAACAAAAAAAAAAAATATTCCATATAAAATACCATTAATAATAAATGTATAATTGGAACTAATCTATTTCAAGGCAGTCTGGCCCGGACAATTTAAAAGATTGCATCAATACAGTTTACTTTAACTGATTTCCCGCATTTCAATGAGAGGACTTAATCACTTGCCCGCACGCTGTCTGTAGAATTGCAACGTCTGTTTTCAAATGAGTAAACTAATAAATACTATCTGAACTTATTTAAATGAGAGTTACTAAATGCCAGTATCGATAACAACATTAGGTTTTTGCCAGACTTATCAAGGCGTTTCAATTATAATTCAGTTTTAATCTCCAAACGATAAAGTTGAAATATAAGTTATAAGAGGAGCTGAAATTATTATTATTATTTTTTTTTATCCTCGTCAAGACAAGGATCCGCCTTCGCAACATATGTAAAATCTGTGAAACTAAACAATCTTAAAAGAATTATATGTCCTACCAGGATTTACTATCAATGAGCAAAATCTTAACTATGTAAGTTATGACGATGACAGAGTGTTGATGGCAGACACAAAAAGTCAATGGCAGTAACTCCTACAGAAATAAGTAAATGAAAGCGGAAAGAAATGACTAACGATTAATTGTAAGACATAATTTATTTTCGGGAAGGAGACGAGCTCAAGACGTGACGTACAAATTGGCAGGAGATGTCGAAACAAAGAATATCCAAAGATTTAACTATTTTTGGAGTGTTTTAACAAACGATGGAAAATATCACTCTTTGCAAAGATGGCTCCCAAATATAAGCAAAATATCATAAAACTGAAAAATTTTATTTAAAAATGTGATGGATTTTTATGTAATATGAATCTTCTTAAAAGCCAGTGAAGTCTTGATAAATTCCGCAAAGATAAAGAAAAGACTTGACATGAGAGAGATGTGGTTTTAAAGAATACAATGAATACCATGGACGGGGCATGCGAGCAACGAATACATTTTAATGAAAATGAAAACAAAAAGGACATTTATAGAATCAGAAAGAAAGTTTAATTTTTTTGGACAAAAAATGGATAGAGCGATGGATCTCATTATGTATATTAAAGGAAGATGCAAACTCGCTAGTAGGAAAATGGATGTCAGATCAGAGAGGCGGAAGGATAATAAAAAAAAATGAAACTTTGCTCAGACCTAAAATGGACAGCTGGTTGTGGAGAGCGCCGAGACACTGAGAAGATTTATGATAATCCGTAGATAATCCTCGTGTGTTTCCTTTATATTTTGAAAACAATTCCGTCATCTTAGCAGTGTAAGATCGCTGAATTGCTCTAACCAAATCTCTAAAATATTAACGTAATTCTATCTCAATGTATGCGATCTGATGAAAAAGACGCGATATGTATATATCAGTAGATGGAGTCTGGTAAGAGAGCTAAAGTCCGCAGAATGAAACCGTTTGACAAGTGTTGTAGAGTAGTTTTCACAGTGGAGGCTTGTATTTCACTAAGTCGGTCCTAAATTAGGTTCGACGTACAAAACGTTAGGAACTTGAAATAATAGTTAAAGACACAGCAATCTAGTTGTGGTGGTTGATACTTTAATGTCTGATATCGACTGATTCATCAACTCTCTCAGCCCACTGGCCTAGCTACTACTAGTAGTTATATCTGGGAGAGTCTATTAACAATAGAATAGGTATGTTCCGGTATAATAGCAAGCATTGACCTTGAAGTCTGTCGCGTATGCACACTACTATATAAAGTTATTAAATAGAGTAGCTACACAAAAATAGAAAGGCCCCTTGAGACAAGTAGTCATCTTCTCTCCAGTTATATTTCCCGATTATAGCGCCGCTATGCTAATGGGATTTGGAAACCGTACCAGGATTTATGATCGATTGGCATGATCATAACAATAGAAGATACGGAGATGATACTATTTTGATTGTCGATTCGAAAAGGGAACAATATGAATGCCGCTAAATGATGGTAAAAAAAGCGAGAAATAAACGATTAACTAACAACTGCATGGACACAGAAAATATAGTCATCAGCAAGAGTAAAATCTCAAGATGCGATTTATTAATTGAAGGTATAATCATCAAGTAGGTAAAGAAGTTCAAATGTTTTGGAAGCGTTTTAAATGGAAAATATGACACCGAGCTCCGAATACGGACTGGATTAGCGAGAGAGGCCTCCCAAATGGTAAGCACTGTGTTGGAAAAACAAAGAAAGCATTGATATCCATCCTCTTATAAGGCAGTGAACGTTTGACAAAATATCGAAACAGTGGAAATGTGACTCTACCGAAGGATACTGAAAATTCCATAGAAACAGGCAATAAGCAACAAGGAAGTTTCAAATAAAATGACAACAGAACGGAAGACTTCTCACAATCTTTAAAAGATAGCCGAAATTATTTGGATACATAATGGTGTTGGGAAACGTAACCCTCACAGGGCATACTGAGGTCAAGTGAGATAGGAGAAATCAGCAAACCACTTACCTGATGAGCTTGTATAAATGTATGGTGGAATGGGGACCGGAATTTAGCCAAGAGAGAAAACCAGATGTTAGAGGAAGCCATAGTCGCCTGAGTCCTGAAGGGATGCGGCACAAGAAGAATATGGACAGAGAATGCGAAGAAAATCAGATGGAACATTAAGTGAAGGGCCACTGAAATCTCGATAGAAAAAAGATAAAACATATAGACGAAAATATTAATTTGATTATGAGAAAAGAGAAAATATAGAAGAATGGCTGGATCACACAATGAAGCAATAATAATAGATGCAGGAAATAATTTCCCGCCTAAATAAAGAAAAGTATTTAAAAATATGAAGGGATGAATTATTTGGAACGGATCGGAAATTGACTGGTGAGAAGCGTAATGTTCAAAATAACTTTGGACCTCCGAAAAAAATACCTAAAACCGTTTATTGGCCAAGTGTCTCTGAATTTAGTACAGACATGCTAGCCGGTTAAAACTATTTCTGAAGAAGTTGAATCAGTATTCGTAATTTTGGATTGCGTCCGAGATTAGCAACTGGAGAAAAGTAAGCTAATTTGGTAAATTACAAAATATATTCTCCAAAAAGAATTTATTGATAAAAATGTTATTAGATTCTGAAAATAGGTTAACAAGTATATTAAATACAGTTCGATGTTTTATTTTAAACATTTCAACCCAAACAAGATGATAATGTCACTAAGACGCAAATTGTTACTGGGAGTGTAAAAGAATGTGAAAACATTCGCGCAGAGAAAGGACGATAAGAGAAGAGATTTCAGGAGAATAGAAGATGGCGAGTGATGTTGCAATTAATTTTTTGAAGATTCTGAGTGACAGTGAAGCAAGAAATCCGAAAGCTATGCCATAGGCGACAAGTGCGAGAAAAGTAATTCACTTACGGTTACATCTAGCTATTTGAAGAATAAAATATTGAGACCTATAAGTCATTCTAGTTCTACGCTTAATTTGCGTGGTCATGATATCCAACATCTTGGAATCTAAAAACTGCTAGCTAAATTTAATAGGAATATTAACCGCTAATATTTTTTCGAAAATATATTTCCTCAATCACTATATTCATACAAATTAAATAGATTTTGACGTGCCTTGTTCAAAACAATTTTTGCTTATCCATGGAAGAATCGTAAACTTATATATATCTAATGTATCGATTCTGCCGACAAAGATTGTCTTGAATGACACAACGAATCAACGTTCCAAGCAGCAGACCTAGCAATAAGTTCAATGTACTCTTTCTACTCTCTGCCACCAGAAAACGTTATACCGAGAAGGTGCAAGGAGTCACTCTCCTGAAGGCTAACACCAGCAATGCTGATGGAAGGCAAAAACATTTCTCTCAGAAGATTAAAAGAGAGCGGTTTTTATTTGGAATATGGTGTAAAACATTGGTAATTTCCGCTTAGATGAAGATGAGATTTCAAGCGAAACTTCTGCGCTTCGATAGAAAAATAAATAAATAAATCATGTTCCAAATGAAGATTCATGAAAGAAACAATAACGAAAATGAAATTAATATTTACAATCAGAATAGAGACAGTTGAAAGGTATGAGAGAAAAAAAGAGGTTTGGTTGGTTTGTTTTGTTTTGTTTCCCGGCATATCAATCTCAATGGGTTATTTAATGCCGACAAGATTTTTATAGCTGGTAATATTTTTTTCTTCATAAATGTATCGCTGGTTTTTTTTTTTATAAATGTATTGCTGGTAATGTTTTTTCTTTATATATATATATTGCTGGTAATATTCTTTTCTTCCAAAGTGTATTGCTGGTAATATTTTTCTTCCAAAATGTATTGCTGGTAATATTTTTAAAAAATTTATTGCTGGTAATTTTTTTCAAAAATGCATTGCTGGCGATTTTTTCCAAAAATACATTGCTGGTAAATGATGTGTATTTATTTATTGTTTTCCATAACGTATTGCTGGTAATCGTTTTTTTTTTTTTTTTTTTTTTTTCAAAAATGTATAGCTGGTAATATTTTTTTGATTTTTTAAATATATTGTTGTTAGTAATTTTTACGAAGTATTTCTGATATTAAAATATAATTTTATACTTTTATAATGTTTTGAATCCAGGTTGGGACTTAACTATTTGCCCATATCTGAGACCCTAGCAGATGCTACCACCCGAGTCAGGGTGTGCCTGGGAACACTAGCAATTAAGCGGTGGTTCCACGCTCCTCAAAACCTCCGGATTAGAGGCCTTGCAGGTGGACGTAGTTTATCGTCTTACACAGGACGCGGATGTACTTTATCGTCATATTCAGGATGGGAGAGAAAGACGGCTTGGAGAATTTAACACCCACCTGAACGAATGACGGCAAAATGAGAGAAACGATACACTGATTAACTTAATTAAATAAGACCTGGGAGTAATGGCAAGAGGTAAAACAATGCATAGAGCTACAAAGATAGAATGCTGTGGATACCTATGATCGCTCACATTCTGAAGCGATACTGCATATAAAAGAGAAAACATGGCTTCAATGAAATGACTAGCATATAAAGGCTCTATCGGTATTTCTCAGAGCCAGAGCTCCCTCATATTCTTCAGGCTGGCAGCTCTATCGATAAAAGAGGCCCGCAATTTCTTTGAAGTCTTTCAAGTGCTGCAGCTAACGTTTTTGCGGGCAAGGCCGATCAGCGCGCTTCTTACGCTAAGCTGATCGAAATCTTCTGTTTCTTATCGACAACTTGGTCTAGTGGGATGTGGACGTGTATGGAAGGTTGCGCTTATGTTGACAAAAGTTTTAATACGCACAATGACAACATCGTACAAGACCACGTCTATTTACACTTATCCGTAAAGATGTTTGATCAGCTGAAGGAAGCGTATTGATTTTTTCCATGTCGTTGGCATTTTGGTCGTTATCAACATAAACGTACATTAAGATAGATTTAAGAAATTAACCACACCTATATTTATGTAAGATTGAGTTCAAAACAATTTCTCTCTGAATTTGTGATATGAGAATTTATTACTTACTCTATTTGCATTCGCATAAATGCCCGTATATCTGTTGTTATTACGACAACGTTACGGCCATTGTAAACTCCGGTTTTCATAAAGTGTTTATAGAGACACAGTCAGACTATTTTGAACAGAATCTTTTTTTTAATTTATTAAACCAAACCTATTTTTCCTTTAATTTACAATGGTGTTTCACATGCCATCCAAGAACTGTGACGATGGCGTAATTATACGTTATCATACATCTGGTAATTTATTTCGTATCAGGAGAATGCCAACAAACGATGGTATCTATTAATCATATACGAAACATGTATGCAAATGATTGTGATCTTGTGTCTCATACTAAGGATCGTATGTAGCGCTTAATGGACGCTTTCATCAGGCATTGAATAGCTCAGAAAATACAATAAGTCTCAAACAATAGTAGTGACTAACAGCATGGCCCGGCGTTGCCCGTGCTTGATTCAAAAATCGTACGACTCATACAGCAATCGCTATCACTAGACTTAAAATATTTTTGCCCTTCCTTGCCTTTAAAGGAGTGCCCTTTTCCGTGCTGATGTTGCTACATGCCTTACTTCTTGCCTATCTGACACTGTGAATTTTTTCTAACCTCTATGCTAAACATTAAATCTGTTACGAAAAAAGAACTAAACAAATTGAATACAAAACGATCAGCTTTAAAATAGGAGACGTAACTGGAAAAACCGAATGAAAAAAGAATGTTAACAACAAATACTTTTTCACACCCAACCCAGTTCTGCGGAATCAAAATGAACGTTGAGTTTAAGCAAGCGAATGGGTCAATTGGAGTAAAGTGCCATGCAGATTTAAATTTTTCCCACTTGTAACGAATGCAGCAATCGATTTTTTTTTGCATGCTAGCTTGCTAGTTAACATTCGTGTCAGTCAGCTGTTGGCTCTCACGCTGGCCAACAGAATCTGACTGCCTATTCGCGGAAGCTAGCTATAGGCTCTCACTCTGGCCATTAGAAAATGGACGCAAACTACATGAAAACTGATGAAGAAGCATGAAAAAATCGATTATTTCCACTGTCGATGGGAGTTGGGAAATGAAAAGTTGGTCTTGGCCTTTCCACTAACTTGGAGCATGTGCATGTAAATTTTGGTGCAAATCCGTCGAAATTTGCGGCCGTGCATTCGTTACACACACACACACACTCACACATCCTGCCTTTTATAGATAGAGATCAAATACAATAATATAAATTGAACAGTTGGTTCAATGAATTTCTCACCGTTGTAACGTCGATTATCTATGCGTTTTTAGACATATATCAATGTTTATTGCTGGGATGGTCTTTGGCATATAGACTTTATTAATCTAAGCATAGTACTACAGGGTGGTCAGAAAGCCATGTCTTTCCTACATAATATATTTTTTTCTATTTCAGATGGCTGACACAAGCCCTTGAAGTTTGGAAGAGAGGCAGCTAGCAAGTGTATGGACACATGATAATCAACGAAAGTGAATAAAGTGGATCCAGCACATGCATTACTGTATTGTTCGAGGTGTTTATCATCATCATCATCATCCTCATCATCATCTCTCTCTCTTTCTATCTCTCTCTCTCTCTCTCTCTCTCTCTCTCTATATATATATATATATATATATATATATATATATATACAAAAATACTAAAATCATGTCATCATGTCATATATATATATCCAAAAACACTAAAATCATGTCATCAAAGTGTTCATATTAATTGTAATGTGCGAAAAAGAACACTTGCAGTTTTACTAATAATTCCTGTTCATCTATAAGTACGTACTTCAGAAGTTTGTGTAGCATGTAAGAATTTTTTTTTTGCCACCCTTATATAAGTATTTTGAAAAAAACCTTGCTGTCAATTCTCCCAATTTAGAAGAAGTTAATTATGAATTTACATAAAGTTTCTTCACAGATTTATGAGAAAAATATATCTGACTATTAAATTTTACAATTCAATTTAATTTTCCAGTCATTATATATTTCTAACTTTAAGTTACTAGTCCGTTGTCACTCATATTGTCTACTGAAAACCCAAGTTCTATTTTCAGTGTTCAGATACGTGGGTCGGATTTAATCATATATGACATTTTGTGTAAAATTATCCTGTCATTCGCATAAAGTTCAATAATTCGAATTTGCTTTCAAAGATTGTTTCTAATTACCTTTTGGTGGGAGGGACAATCCTGCAGATTTTATCACGTTCAAGCTCATTGAAAAGTGACGTTGTAAAGATAATTCAAAAGGTCAGTAATATTTTCGGTACGTTGGAAAAGCGTCTTGGGAGAGAACATAGAATTTCGAAAATCACTAAAAGGAAGGTATTCCATGCTTAACATGATCATTGCTCTGAATTTCAAACGTTTTTTTGTCTATCGCGATAACATGATGCTTCTTGAGCGCTTTCATCAACGATGCACTCAAGTGATGTACAAGCGCTTTAGGCAAGTCACCGCGACGGCATCGAAGCAACAAGTTTGAAATATAGGTTGCGTTGAAGTGAGAATTTTGTTCGTATGAGCGATAAAAACGATTTCAATGCAGCTTATGCATTGTCGAACTTGTTAACTGAAATCGACCAGCCCCTATGCCAAAGAAGCGTGATAAGGTTGGAGAGGACGAATCACTGAACGTTGCAGACATATGAGTGAGCGTTCCGTGCAAATGAATATATCACAAAGCTGAAGAAAATAGGTGAAAGAAAGGTTACGTTCGAGAGGGGTCCGATTGAGAAAGAAAATACAGAAAAGAAATGCCCGAAAAGTTATTGATGTCGAATTTATAGAGCATATAGGTGACATGCATGACCTCACTTGGGAAGTTTCTGACAGGTTAACATGTTTGGATAACATAGGAAAATTAACTGATATGTGAAGCCATCGTATTAGAGCAACAATAAAGGAAAAATGACACTGAGGACTGAGAATTCATGTCACTATTGCGGAAAAGTTTGCATGTCAGTTGGTGGTCTAAAAGTGTATGATACCTAATAAATAACAAAATGTATGGTTCACATCTGTGCCAAATTCGTATCATATATTTGCCTGGTGTAAAGAACCATTCGCAAACGCTATGGTCATATTCTACACCGATCTGACAGTCATCTATCTATCTATCTATCTATCTATCTATCTATCTATCTATCTATCTATCTATCTATCCCAATCTGTTCATATCTATCCCACTCTGTTCATATCTATCTATTTCTCTATCTATCTATCTACCTATCTCAATTATCTATCTATCTATCTATCTATCTATCTATCTATCTATCTATCTATCTATCTATCTATCCCAGTCTGTTCATATCTATCCCACTCTGTTCATATCTATCTATCTATCTATCTATCTATCTATCTATCTATCTATCTGAAAAGTCATCGTGACACAGAACATATCATGTACAAGTCAGCACTTGGACAGATACGATAGGCAAACTTTCACAGAATAGAAGTAATGTCATCAACATTTTTGTGTCTCATATCGACTATCTCTCTGCGTAGGTGTTAAAAGTGTGTCTGTTAAACAGCTATATCCGTTCAAAGGAAAGCTTAGTTTTACAAAGGTATCTTGTGATGCATTCTCGACAACGAGGTGCTTATCATCATCATCATCATCATCATCATCATCATCTCTCTCTCTCTCTATATATATATATATATATATATATACAAAAATACTAAAAATCATCATCATGTCATATATATATATATATATATATATATATATATATATATATATATATATCCAAAAATACTAAAATCATGTCATCAAAGTGTTCATAATTATTTTAATGTGCGAAAAAGAACACTTGCAGTTTTACTAATAATTCTTGTTCATCTATAGGTACGTACTTCAGAAGTTTGTGTAGCATGTAAAAATTTTCTTTTTTGCCACCCTTATATAAGTATTTTGAAAAAAATTCTTGCTGTCAATTCTCCCAATTTAGAATAAGTTAATTATGAATTTACATAAAGTTTCTTTACAGATTTATGAGAAAAATATATCTGACTATTAAATTTTACAATTCAATTTAATTTTCCAGTCATTATATATTTCTAATTTTAAGTTACTAGTCCGTTGTCACTCACATTGTCTACTGAAAACCCAAGTAAGTTCTATTTTCAGTGTTCAGATACGTGGGTCGGATTTCATCATATATAAAATTCTGTGTAAAATTATCATGTCATTCGCATAAAGTTCAATAATTCGAATTTGCTTTCAAAGATTTTCTCAAATTTCAACGATGACATTATATATCAAAACACAGCTTCAGTTAAAATTTTAAATAGTTCCAACATGTTTTATTAAAGTTATTGCATTTAAAATAAAAAACTTAACCTGAACTTATTGGGAAAAACGATAAAATCAATTTTTATTTCGGTTAACAAGGTATTAAAACCATAAACAATTGAAAAACATCTTTAACAGAAAAAATATATAAGACTGTGAAGACATTGACATCTTAATATAATACCTCTTCTCAATAACATCCAGCAATGTATTGTTCATTGATTTTGTTAAATTATTTACTTGAGCAGGTTCAATTTTCCACATGGTGGATTTAATTACTTTTCATTATTTTGTGTTGCTGTTAATATTGTCCGCTACCTTCATATAATTTTATTTTCATTATTGTAGTATGTCTGCCCATCTATCTATCTATCTATCTATCTATCTATCTATCTATCTATCTATCTATCTATCTATTATAGAGTAGTTTCACAGTGGAGGCTTGTATTCACTAAGTCGGTCCTAAAAAGGTTCGACGTACAAAACGTTAGGAACTTGAAATAATAGTTAATGACGCAGCAATCTAGTTGTGGTGGTTGATACTTTAATGTCCGACATCGACTGACTGACCAACTCACTGAGCTCCCTGGCGACTGCTACTAGTACTATTTATTATATGTGGGAGAGCCTATTAACAATAGAATAGGTATGTCCAAGTATAACACTATCTATCTATCTATGATAATGATAATAGTGATATTATCTGTTTCTATACCGAAACATAAGGCATTTATTTACCAAAGAGCTATTAGCGGTACAGCTATATAAAATATAGTTTTTATATCATTTTTCAGGAAATTAATCTTCTTAAGTTAACCAAATATGATAGCAGTTTCTTACTTTGATGGGAATCTCTTTCGAAACTTTTTACTTTTCGTACTGTATAAAAAGTTTACTTGCTTTTATCATTATGTTCTCGTCTAGTGACCTGATCAACTATTGCTTAATAAGCTGAAGCTTAAAAATGCACAAAATTCTCGCATATTTGATAACATTTTAAATAATATGTATTATGAATTTACTTAGAATTAATTCAAGCTCATCATAATTCTTTATATTGAGATTTCATATCAAATCTTCTGTAGAAAGCAAGAAGCAGTAAATGTTTTAAATTTTAATTTATTGATCATCGACATTTTAAGGAAAATGAAACCAGTGGAAAATTCAATATCGTTTAACATAGAAGCTGATATATCGCTAAACGAAAACAACCAATCTAGCAAATCATTAACAATTAATGTGGTATCATTTTTGAAGGAAATATTTCTATCCATTTTATTGCATTAAGCTTTGAGTTGAACCACGATAACAAATCACCACAATGTCTTTTTTCTTCTTTTAAGCCAAAGAAAACGATGTTTTTTTCTCGAAAATCAAATTTGATTGAGAAAAAACGTTACATATTTTTCAAAATGAACTATTGTTGTTCGCTTGAGCTGTGTATTGAAGCTTTATACCTAGCGTTAGAGGTTCTTTTGTATTTGAATAGTAAGCAATGTGGCGTTAAAAAAAAAACGAAAAACGAAAGACGATCCCTCTGAGCACATATCGTATAATACATCTTATTTGATATTGGAAAAGCTAAAATATATTGAGTTCTTTCTGTAGGCCAGAACGACAGTAGACGAATATTGGCATTCATAGTCGACCTTTCTACAGTAAAAGAGGGGAGAAGATCCGTCAACAAAGGTCCTTTTGCTGTTTATATGAGGTAATAAAAAGATGAAAAATATGTCGATAATTTGCTATTCCTTTATTTTCGGAGAAAATGGTCAGAATGTAGTAGCTATCATTTCTGGTCCTAAGAAAACAATAAAAAAATAGCAACGCACATATTCCAGCAAAAAGAGTTATTATTTTGATTGTCTTCAAATAATGGCATCGTTGTGCTTCTAGAAAATACCATGTACCATTTTCTCAGAGAAATGATATGTGTTCCTTAATATCCACAAACGCCTTTTCCCGGTAAGACTGCACTCACAGTATACGAGAAAAGACAACAGTTTATTCTAAGCTAAAAAAAAATATGCAACTACCATGCGTATATATTGTCGACATTCCCTTTGATTTTCTTCTCTAGTATTACAGCCGAACTGAATTTTTTTTTATTAATGTTACTTACATCCTTCCATATTGACTATAGACTTCTAACTTTTTCTTTTTCTTTTCTTTTTTCAGCCCTAATGTATTTCATTTGCTTGATATTGGCCAAGATGTTTGTCATGGGCTGAGCAAGAGTTAACAGTGGCTTGGCGCCATAAATCACCTAGTTAACAAAGAATAAGTGAAACAAGTGGCGAGAAATGCATTATTTAAGAGATGTGGGGTGTCAGTTCTTTCAACTCAACATATCCTTCCTGGAAACAGAGTTTTTCATTTGATCTTTGCAGAACATTCAGCTCAAATTTATGGTCGATATAACAGTTGTTTGCCGCATTTATTTATTTTTTTTACATGTAAAAATAAAAAAAAAAATTGACTGATCCGTGTCTTGGGATTCAAAACAACATCTCAAAAATGTTTTCTCAAGTTGATTCTTCTGATTTTATTGCTTGTGGTATTTGAATATTGCTGAAAAAATGTCTTCAAGCCTGTAAAAGAAGATATGATCAAAAGAAGTAACCTGGGAAAATAAACCCCTACTTCTCAGATATCAAAGTGGTAGGATATGTTTCTTTCTAGACAAAAGCTAAAAGTCGTTTCTGTGTTTTTGATTCAAAAGCAATTCTACTTTATTTTTCTCGCCAGAATTCGATTTCAGCTGATAGATGAGAAATACATTTTCTCTTTAAAGAAAGTCATTTTCCAAATGTGGCATAAAAACGATAATAAATTCACTATTCGGCTATTGAGCTATGAACTTAGGAACGAATGAAATTACTTAATATTAATATCCTAAGTTTTCTCGCTTATTTTTCAACTACATTTAAATTAATCATCATAATATTGAGAGTGTTTTTTCTAAACGTAAACCAAAACTATTTTCAAATTCTCGTTTCGTTTAGTTGAGAGTTCATGAATCTTTACTAGTTAAAATTTTGCACAAACATTGCAAAATTGTTGACGTACACTCAGTTAAAAAGTTTTGCCCATCTTTAAGTATTCATAATCAGGATTACAAACAAAACTACTTTCATTTAACCACAATAGAGAAAACATTTCTACCTGTCACCAGTATGTCTGACGCAAGACTCCTGGAGAGCAGCAAACTACACCTTCTTGGCCTCACGTTTTCAACTGACTTGAAGTTGAACGATTACATCGAGCAATAGCTCCATCTACATCAAGGAAAATTTGGTCACTGCCTCGTGGGAGATTTTTTTTTCTCGTCAGAATTCAATTTGCAGATTTACAAATCTACCATTAGTCCGTGCATAGAATGTTGTTATCTGGTGTGGTGCTCTTGCTATACATATCGAGATTCTTGAAACAATCCAAAGAATGATCTGGAATATAATCGATCCTGATTTGGTATCTTGACTCCAGTCACTTTCTCATTGATGTGACGTGGCTTCTCTCAGTTGTTTTGTAAATATTTTCATAGCAACTGTTCGAACTTTTTTTTTAACAGGTGCCCGTTTTTGAATCTACCTTCCATTTAGTTGTTTCCATGATAATACAACTTTCGAAAGTTTAAATGCAACCTAAATCGTCATCTCTTATGTTCTGGAATACCGTCCATCTTTTGTCCTTTCCTCAATCTTCTCTTTCACTCTTTCTAAATCTCTGCGTCATGTCATCCTTGCTTTGGGTGAAATGAATTAAAGTTTATCGTAGGCATATTTTATGAGTTTCAAACATACATACCTTACTACTGACAAGAGTTTTGTCCAAATTCTAATCCATTTCGTATTGAAATCATTTGCAATATACAAGCAAGCAGTATATATATATGGGGTCTAACAGTTATCAGAGGTTAAATTGCAATTGGCATGCAGAGTTCAAATTACAACAGCGATTATTCACGTTATTTATCATTGCGATACACGAAAAGAAACACATGAATTCAATCCTATCGCTATGGGTTAAACAGTAAAGCAGATTTCCACATACGGTGGTAGTTATTCTAAGAGAGAAAAAAAACTTGAACTCAAAACAATCCTGAGAATGTGACGTAACTCGTGTTAATAATGATCCATGATCCCACCAAATCAAGCATCATCGTCGGAGATAAAAAGGAAGATATATATATATATATATATATATATATATATATATATATATATATATCCTTATGCATTTGGCTCTTCCTGGTGACCGTAAAATCAAGCTTTGAAAGTAGACTTATCTCCGGATTGAAGTTGACTGAATATGGGAAATTCAGACTAGCGACCATGATACCTGCTCTCATTGAACTTTGAGGTTTATATCACTGAATATAAAGACTAATATTAAGAAAATCAGAATAGATCCTAGTGTTTCATTGCTTCATATGTCCTCATTGCTTAGATCATCAAATATTATGCAAAAGTGGTTATTTGTTTGAATTTGTACGACGTCACAGAGAACACTAATAATTTAAGATCTCCACTTAAAAAAAAATTATTGAAGGGAAAAATCTATAATAATTATAATAATAATAATAGAGACCACAAACAAAAAACTGTCTCCATATTGATATGGCATTCCCTGCGGACTGCAATGTATCTGTGAAGAACTTCAAAAATCTATCAAAATACAAGGACCTTGAAATCTAAATCTCAAAAATATGGAACATGGAAACATCAACAATCCCTGTTGTAGTTGGAGGCCTCGGATTTGTTGGAAAAGATTCCAGTAGACTAATTAAAGGGATTCCTGGAAGCCCACGCCTTAAAGAAATACAAAGATTGTTCTCACGAGTATAGCCCACACCTCACGAAGAGCTTTATCTATGTAAAATCTTTCTTTTCTCTGTGTCAGTGGAAAATACCATGATGCCATTTCTAACATTGGGTCGCTAGGCGGGACCCGGAACAAAATGTTTCACACCAGAAATCAAAGGAAATAATAATAATAATAATAATAATAATAATAATAATAATAACTGACACTGATAGAACAATCAAAGCCAACCGCCCAGATATTGTTATTAAAGACCACAAACAAAAAAAGTGCCTCCTTATTGTTATGGAAGTCCCTGCTGACTGCAATGTATCTTTGAAGATATTCAAAAAGCTGTCAAAATACAAGGACCTTGAAATAGAAATCTCGAAAATCTGGCTTATGGGAACAGCAACAATCCCTGTTGTAGTTGGAGCCCTAGAACTGGTTGGAAAAGATTGCAGTAGACTAATTGAAGGGATTCCTGGAAGTCCATGCCTCAAAGAGATACAAAAAATTGTTCTGACAAATACAGCCCACACTTTACAAAGGGCTTTGTCTATGTAATATATTTCTTTTTGTCAGTGGAAAGTGTCATGATGCCATTTCTAACCTTAGGTCCCTGGGCGGGACCCGGAAAGAAATGTGTAAACGCCAGAAATCAAAGAAAATAATAATAATAATAATAATAATAATAATAATAATAAGGAGGTAACTCTACTGAAATGTATGATCTGCGGAAAATATGATGAAACTGTCGACCATATTATCTCAAGATTGTCAGGAACTAGCACAAAATGAAAATACCCACATATATAAGTATATGAATATACCCACAGGTATATGTGCTCAGGTAGATATGCAAGAAGCACAAAATCGGAACCAGTGAGGGATGGTATGAGCACCAACCAGACACAGTTACTCAAAATAACGATGTAACTATCTTCTGGGACATTCAAATTCAAACTGACAGGAAAATAAAAGCAAATAGACCTGATATTATCAAAGAAGACAGAGAAAATCATGAATTGCATGCTTATTGACATAGCAGTACCATCTGAGAGAAAGACATCCATAAAAATTATCGAGAAATTGTACCTGAAGAGCGAGATTAACATCACATACGGAATAAAGACTGACACTGTACCCATAGATATCGCAGTTCTGGGCCTCATGAAGAAAGGAATGGACAATTCTACTAACAATGTTCCAGAGAACAACATACAAGTTACCCAGAAGTTAGTCCTACTAGAAACATCGTATATACAAAGAAAAGTAACTGACAATTTTCATATAGCTCCTAAGGACCATAGTTTGGATCAGGCTATACAGTATACAAAGTAGAATGCATGACATACACAAATAATAATAATAATAATAATAATAATAATAATAATGAGAAGAAGAAGAAGAAGAAGAAATACCCAAGAAAAATTTGCAATTTTCCTCTTTTAATTTTCTGATGGAATTTAATACTTAAGTTAATGAATGTATAAGCTCCTTGTGAGTTCTACAAATTTAACATGGCAGTGGAAATTCTGCTATTCCGTCATAAATATAAATGCTTTTTCTTTCTTTCTTTCATTTACAGCCTGAAACCAAACAGCTCTTCTGCAATGTCTTTCCCGTCTTCCCTCGCATTCAAAACAAAACAGTCAGTTATTTATGAGGTGAGCAGGGCGGAACGTCCTTGATAATTAACTAAGGAATAATAATAATAATAATAATAATAATAATAATAATAATAACAGCAAAATTTTATTCCTTAATTAAAATCTCTTAAAATATAATACGTTTCTTTACCATTGGCTGTCCTATTTTAAATTACTTTTTAGTGAATTTAATCTTAATACATTATGCGTTATTTGCAGTGCATTAGCTCACTTCTAGCCAGTATTACTTCTCATCTTCCCAAACACTGATCTTATGACAAAGCATCATATTACACTGGTCTACTGACGTTTTGTTGCAAGCCAAATGCACCTTGATTAATTAATAAAATCGTATTATTCGTAGGTTATTTAAAAACAGAAATTATTTTGTAAGAATGTTTTTGGAGATAATAATGGTTTAGTAATTAATCCATAGCTGGAGAAGAAGATATGGATTTATGTTTCTCAGGGGTATTTACGCGTAACTATAACAATATGGAACTCGACATTCCAATGAAAATTTCGGAATCATTATCCATTACTCCACCTGCACTTTACAACATAATAATACCTGGTGTTCTCTAGCGGACACCTATCGAGGTACTGACCGGTCTTAACGTTGCTTAACTTCGGTGATCGTTGATGTGTTTCAACGTTATGTGGCCATAAGATAAATAGATACATTTTCGACAATGACTACTAACATTATATCAATTTCCAAATTTAAATACCAGTTTCAGTTGTACTTTTCAAAAAACTGTCTATTCATAGCTAAATCCTCCATAATGCTCGCATTCATTCTAATTGCCTCCTGCAACGAAGTATGATTGCTACTGTATTCCTAATTGCTAAAATATCTGATTTCATTATTATAAAAATGTATGATGATAACAAGAGTGTTGCTATATCTTTCTAACATATTAATAAAAATATTGCAAAATCCCTTACATAGAATGTATAATGATAATATCAGTGTAATTTTATTCTTCGAAGTTATGAATGGGGCATTATAAATTCTTTGGACGTAATGCTTAAGGATAATAGCAGTGTAATTATATTTTCTAAGTTATGAATGGAAACATTATAATGTCCTTGGACGTAATGCTTAAGGATAATAGCAGTGTAATTATATTTTCTAAGTTATGAATGGAAACATTATAATGTCCTTGGACGTAATGCTTAAGGATAATAGCAGTGTAATTATATTTTCTAAGTTATGAATGGAAACATTATAATGTCCTTGGACGTAATGCTTAAGGATAATAACAGTGTAATTATATTTTCTAAGTTATGAATGGAAACATTATAAATTCTTTGGACGTAATGCTTAAGGATAATAGCAGTGCTATTCTATTTTCTAAGTTATGAATGGAAACATTATAATTTATTTGTATGCAATCTTTAAGGATAATAGCAGTGTGATCGTATTCTTCGAAGTCATGAATAAAACATTATAAACTCCTTGAAAATCGCTGTTGGCGAAGTTCGCTGCCATGAGGTACTCATCGACATTCTTTCTGAATGAAATTAGTCGTATGATAGATCTGATGATACGTCAGCAGCCCCCCCCCCCGTGGTTCAGGTTATGAAGAGCATTGGCTTTTCTTTAGGTTCTTCTGCTCTCTTCTATTTGTCGCCTTGCGTTATCGAAGTATGTTTATTTTTTCGTAGACTGCGCTTCTACAATTGGTTTCTTCTCCAGCATTTGTTTCCCAATTGATCGGATCGATTTGTTTTCAGCGAGGTATTTTTGAGCAGATTCTTGACAACGATATCAAGCTCTGAGAAGAGAATTTGTTTGAGTAAGCTGAATTCTGGCTTTCTGGCAAGGTATCTGGCCCATCGAAAATGCTCATCACGAACCAGTTTGTGAAGCCCTGTGTAATTGTATTGCTCTATTTTAAGATTGGAGAAAATCTGAAAATCCTTAACTGGAATGACTTTAAGTAATCCTTATAAAAAATCTGTGATAGAATCATCAGATTTTCAGTGATGTAATTTAATTTCCGTTATGCTACTCATGAGCGATTTGAGAGTTTCCAATATGGCACCGAAGATCACTATCAAAGAATTTATGATAAAATTATTATGGATGGCTACTACTTGTTCTTCTTCTATGTGCTTTGAGCATTTAGGATGTGGGCCATTATGGCTCTCTACAAATTTTCTGTCTTTCGTAGCTCTTAATAATTTCATTATGTGAATACTATTCGAAAATAACTGTTCGAAAATAATTATTCGAAAAACGTTTATTCGAATTGTAAACTGTTTGAATGAAGATTAATCGAATGTACAATTATACTAAGCTGGCTTATAATCCGCCCTATCGAGCGTTATTTAAGCTAGCTTATGTGGAGGGCCGTTGATTGAGCTTTCAGCAAAATGCGTAGCGGGGAGTAGATGCAATAGGCAACATTAAACTACAGAATAACTCAAAATTGTTCGCTGCATTTAAGTACTGCATTAATATTAAAACTCACCCTTTAAAAGTACAATGATGATTATTCTGCTGCCATTTAGAGATAATTTGATGGATGTAGGTCCTTACTTTCCGTAGAAATAACTATTTTATTTAATGGATGACTTTCGCTGGATTTCGCAATTAATTTCGACTATTCCCAAATGTATTTCCAAGTTATAAAAATTCTCATCATACAAAAAAATTCGTCGCAAAAATCACGTAAAAAGCAAATCGCCGAAAACAATCGGAGTAATTAAAATTTGGGAATCCCAAATTTTAGGATTGCTGATCCGGACCCAGCCCAGAATATTTTCAAGTTGTTCACAGTTTCGGCCTAATTGCAAAATGGTATGATATGTTGGGATACGGCCTCTAGAAGTAAATTTTATTTTGAGACTGTAATTTGAGAACAGTATGTCCTTTTCATTTGACCATGAGCTAGTGAAAGTTAAAGAGTTGTGTCCCTTTAAGTGTTTTATAATTAGAAGTCAAGATGGCGGAATCCGAAAAATATCGCATTAATGAAAACTTGGAAATCAAAAATTTCAGGATGCGGCTCCGGATCCGGTCCGGAATATTTTTAATTTGTTCATGGAGTCGGCCTATTTCCAGAATGTTGGGCTACGGCCGCTAGGAGTAAAGTTGAAAGGTGGGACACAGTGACACACTGATATACGCATTTATTATATGGATGATAATTATTCAAAATGCAGAATTCTTTACTACAATAAGAATGTAAAAATTAACAGAAGAAATACGCAAATAATAATTATTCGAAATATATGTATTGTTTAAAAAAAATTATTAAGAAAAAAAAAACTATTTATGTGCAAATAGTCAGCTACTAAGAATGGTACTAATTTTTTTAAAGTTTTCTATATATGTCGTTGTATTCCTTGGCGATTTTTGATATTTTATCAACCTGCTCTTCATTTTGCAATATGAATTTCTTGCAAGTCCTTTAAGAGCTTCTAAGAATCTCCATATTTGGGGATAGTAGGATGCAACTTTCTGCAAAAGAAAACTCTATCCATCCTTTAACGTCATGATTAGTTCTAGGTAAATCAGCATTGGCTTTCTTCAAGCAAGACCACACACATATTTCAAGCGTAGGTATTTCAAATAATTATCATTTAGTATAACTGGCCTTTAGGTCAATCTGCATTCAAACAATTTACAATTCGAATAAACGTTTTTTGAATAATTGTTTTCCAGTAAATGTTTTTCGAAAATTTTTTTGCCCTTTTTTTCTCTTCTAAAACCTCTCGACCTTCCATTTACACAAGCTCGCAATAAAGTTTATGCGTTATTTTCCTCTGTATTCACATTCTATTTGTCCTAGGAATATCACATTTTCTAAGCGTTCTTTCCTCATTATCTGCAATTTCTGATGTTAAGCTTAAGTCATTTTCGATTAAACTTGCTACAGAATTCTGTCATTAATCACATGTTTAGTCCATGGTATTATCAGCTTCCTTCTGAAGAACAACATTTTTACACCCTCAAGTATTTTTATTTGTAAGGGAAATGTCCAGTTTTAATTGCTATATGGGAAGACCGATATTATGAGAACAGTTCCTACTCTGTTGTAGCTGTTTGGCTTCTTCCGTTCCTTAATATTTTTCTTACTTTTTGGAAGGCAACATTAACCACAATAATGTTCCTTCCGAACTATGTTAAAGCATTTCCTAGATATTTAAATTGTTGTACTTGCATGATTTTGGCATCTCCCATTTCAAAGAAGCATCTTTGACAGTTCATTCTACTGACAACCATACAGAGTTTACTTACATATGACGTTACGTCCATTCTTCACGTTTTTTTTACTAACTTCTGTAAGAGTACTTTTCTTTTCATTTATTTTCTATGCTTGCTACCAACACCGTGTCGACTGCATGTCCGATGTTGTTACGATTGTGTCCGCCAATTCTTATTCCATAAGAATCACCTCACTTCCAATGGAACCTAGAAGCGATCAAATCTTCTAAAGTATTCAGGGAAAACAAGTATCGATAATATATTTTCGTGTTTAAAAATGTTCTCTGTATTAGAATTTCACTTAGATATGCGTTACATTTCTTTTGAATTTTAGACGTTGCTTTGTTTTCAATTAAACAATATGCTTAAGCTTCAAATTATCAGTTAATTTCCCTTTGGATTTACAGCGTCCTAACAAAATCATGACCATTTTTTACATGGGTTATGTTTTTCTGAAGCAGGTAGACTAAAGCAAATGCTTGAAAATGGGTGTTAAATTGGGGCTCAGCAAAGCAAATTTGTTCCGGATTTACCAGTGTTTCTCAAGTAAATTTTCAAACAAAATGTAATCCTGTATTTGGTTAGGTTGAGAACCTATCGTAATTAAAATGATCTCCTTCAAGAAGATAAACATACGATATTTTTCACTAACGTTAGAGAAGGCCACAGAAATCCAATTAATAAAACGTTCAGTACTCTCTAATAAAGATATCATTAAAAAAAGGTTTGCCGCTTTAAAGTAATTAGGCATTTCAGGAAGTACGCATTGACACGAGCGTTGCAAGAGACACAACAAGAAGTAAATTTTAAATGCCTTCCATTTTTGCAATGTTTGCGCGCTCGCTTTTTTTTGCTTTTCAAACCAAACTTAATCACAATAGGAAAGACAGATTCAAGTTCAGTATGTTCTCTTCTCGGTGTGAATTCAATATTTATTTTTTCTGTTTCAGTTGTGTTTGCACTCGAGGTAAAGGAAACGGAAGTTAGCAACAGATATTTCTTATTCTTGCAGCTTATTTCAATATTAATTAAAAGTCGAAGGATTTGGAGAACACACTATCATTGAAATATTGAAAGACCATCTTCAATGTTATATCTAAAGCATCATTTCATATAATACCTTTCAGGATACAAACAACACACACACACACATGTTTGTATGTGTGTGTGTGAGTGCGTGTGTGTGCGCGTATGTGAAATACTAATGCCAATAAATCGTAGCTGACACATTACGTAACACGATGGAATTTATCACCGCAAAAATTAGGATATTATTGCAAAACAAGAACAATAGATTACTTACATTTGACGTGAAAAAATCCATCTGAGAAGAAGTTGGGTTGGCTAAGATGTTTTCCTTTTGTCTTAATTCAGTTATATATATATATATATATATATATATATATATATATATATATATATATATAGTTGAAATGTTGTGAGTTTGTGACCTGGTTTTCACGCTATTTGCTATAATATTTGTATCTATAAAAACAATGTATAAGCATAAAAAAAAATGTTTTAAATATATATATAACGAAATGAACTAACTCCGAAAATTATATATTTTTTATTATTTTAAGTACATGTTCTCTTTATAATAAACAGTATTAACAGTATTTACCGACCTGAATGTCTGAGAAATCTTAATGAAAATATGACACCTCCGACAGGAATCGAACTTCTATGCTACACGAGACTGCCATATAGCCTGACCTGCTACATAATTTAGATACAGAAGTTTCTGGTTAGTAATTTGAAAACAGTAATTTAACTTAGCTAACCAAAAACTTATTCTGTAACTTACATTATACAATAAACCATCGGTAACATTTCTTCCATGGGAGCGACAGACCTTGCACACTTATCAAATACGGATACTGGATCTCGTATTGAAGTACTCTCCATGTAGTACTATGAGATGTACGACATACTTGTGACACTTGACATGGGCTAAGATGTGGGACGTCTCCAACAGCCTGTAGATACGTTCCTCGTCGTCAGGCGTACGAGCGGATTTTGTCAGCAAAAGGATTTCGCTATTGTATATCATTAACTTTACTAATCTACATTTTGTATGAATGATTCATTGTAATATAAATTGAACTGCACCACATATTTGATATATATATATATATATATATATATATATATATATATATATATATATATATATATATACACTGCGTGCGATGAATAAATTGTCTAAATTACGCAAACACAAAAATAATACTGACATCACATTTTAGCCGATCTATTTACCATAATTACACAAAATAATATCTTGAAATACTAAAGAGTAAATTTATTCAATAGAATCGCCTCCCGACGACTTTGGAATCTCCATCAACTCAAAATCATAAGCTGTATAAAGTCTTTCCTAAATACGCAAGTACTTTCGACTGTACATTCAATCATCCTCAGGCATGGACATTATTTCCATGCATATTTAAGAAAGACTTTATACAGCTTATAATTTTTAAAAACATGAATCATAACATTCATTGAGTGATTTGTAGGTTAATGCAACTTTAAAATTTTGTTCGAAGGGATTTTGCCATTTTATATTAGCAACTTTTCTAATCTACTTTTTGTATAAACGATACATTTTTTAATATATATATATATATATATATATATATATATATATATATATATAATTTTATATATATGATATATATATATATATATATATATATATATATCAGTCAATTTCTAAATTTTCTGATTTTTTTTCGATTTAAAATTGTCAAATTAATGTGACTATATAGAACAGAAATATGATACTTGTTATTAACTATATACATATTTTATTTCTATCTGAATATAAAGAACAAAGCCTGAATATTATGTAAACCAGATCAATATGTAAAAAAAAAATTAGGACATATTAAGACGTAATATATCGTTCACAACATTCCACAAATATTAAACTCGTACGTTATGTTTTTGAAATCTGCAAGTGTATTTATTAACATTTTATAAATATTATTGATTCTGTCATATTTCAGAAGATAAAACGTACGTTCATGACATTTTGTCCTGCCCCCATCTCTTATCTATCAACCAAATTATATTAAACAACATGACTAGCATTCTTCATCATCTGAGCTGGCAAATAGCATAGACGGTGTGAAAAGAAGCAACTGTGGGTCACGTCAAGTAGCGTTTAGTCAGCGTCCTGCAGGCACCAGGGGTAAGGATTATCTCTGCAAGGCCAGCAAATGCTTATCTGACCCCGCTAATTTTGCATCCAATCGTTTTCGTGCAAGTCGACTCTGGAGAAATCAATTTGAAGAATGATGTATTGATCCTATAGTACGTATCCTCCGCTCATCCATTAACCCAAACTTCCTTTTTTTTTTGTTTGATTTTTTTTCCCTTGTTTATTTTTTTTCTCTATCCGACACACCCTCACATTCTTTTCCGTCAATCTATGCCATCCTCACGAGACAGTTCTACGCTGGTCATTCGACTCACATGCGAGTGTTTCGTGCCAATCTTAGCTTTGTCAATATGTAATAGTTATTTGTAAAGGATAGGTCAGATTGACACAAAACTATAACTGCAACTATCCCAGTGGGTATCAAATTCATTGCCTGTAACCATTGGCCTGCGAGGAAGCTTGATGTACAGAACGCCTTGTTTATTATGTCCCGTATCGCTTGATATTAAAGATGAGACATTGCTTTTGGCTGATGTTAGAATTCAAATTCAAATAAATACTCTGATTGGATGACAGACAAAAATTCAATAGTCTTATTTATTCTTTAGACGTGACACGATTGAAGCTGAAGCCTGGATAAGAATCCATTTTTTTTTAATAAAGGATTTCTATCATGTAATCCATGTACCTATATTTTCCCCTCTGTTTGTCTTTCTATCTGCCTTTCTATTCTTTCTTTTTCATTTCACGTTGTAATATTTCTTCCACATTTCATCATCCGTTGTTCTCCCTTTCTTGTCTTTATATATATATATATATATATATATATATATATATATATATATATATATATATATATATATATATATATATATATATATATATATATATATATATATATATATATATATATTGGGAAAAAAGAGTGGAGAGCTATGGCAAAATGAGGACAGATAGTGAGATAGCCATGGAGCAACTGGTCTAGGAGGAGGACAACCTGAATTCAAGGCATGGTGGAGTTTTGAATGGTGGTGCCCAGGCTTGTATTGAGGAATTGTCAGGACGAGTTCGAATTCCAGTCGAATCCATTACATTCGGGAGACGATTATATAATATCCTTGGGAAAGGTATGACTATATATATATTATTCTACCTCCAGCTATGGGAAAATGAGAACAGACTGGGTGATGTTATAGCCATGGATGGCAACTGGTCAAGGAGAAGGACAACTCTGAATTCAAAACCTGCGGGCGTCGGTCTTGGGTTTTGGAACCTCCCCACAAACCGCATTAATAGTAGCCCAGGTATCTGTATTCGTCCCAAAAAGTCTGCCTTCACCTAACTATAATCAAATCTCATGGATGCCGGGGGTGTGGGTGGCTGTCGGTTTCCTGAGAAAAGTGCATGACAAAAAACGAGGCTTTCAAAGGGCGTTAGACCCTCATACGTCGAATCTCGACGGGAGGGTTATGATATATAGGTATCTTGCAAATCAATGTGGTGTTGTGGTGAGGGTCGAGCAAATCTGCAGCCGCATCCGACCTTTAAAAACCGAGACATTAGTTGCAGACCAACGATTAACTTTTGGCGTTATTTGTCACCCTCTCAGCGATTGGTTTATTCAGTCACGTGAGATCCTAGCAGAGAGGCCAGGTGCAAATTTCTGTGAATGCAGCGCTGCCAGAAATACCTGCAGTTTATTTGTGCGAGTTTTGTGATAAGGTTTTTAAATCTGTCTCGGGCCTCAAACGTCATATGATTATACACAGTGACAGGCAAGTTTCCAAGACAGGTAAAATAGACAAAATTTGTATTTTCCACGTGTGAAAAAGAGGCTGTAACTGTGAAGCTAGCCTTAATAATTAGTTATGAGCCGAGAGCAGAGCGTTTGATCGGGTATAAATTATGGAAAAAATAAAATTCTGAATGAACAACAGACAAAAATGCTAATAAATTGAGAGATGTTTATCATGTATGTATGTATGTACTGATGCGGCATTCACCCTGGGCGGATTGAGCCGGCTTCTTCCTGTTATGAGAAGAAGATTCTTGGGATATATTACAGAAGTTAGGGTACCCAGGCCTACTCGGATAACGTTCTTGCTTGCCGCAGGGGGTTCCCCACAGACGCAGAGACAGGAACGACCAGAAGCCGACGGTTACCGATGCAGACGCTCTTTTTGATTTTCACCAGAGCCCTTGTTAGCCGGCGTGTGTGTCAGACCTGTCCGCCTTGGGTGGCCCTACCAGGAACGAAGTTTCGGGCGGCATAGCTCTGACACTACCGTTTACACCCCACTACCGACTGTGAGGTAAGGGTTGGACTTTGAGGTTTGCACTGTGAGGTATGTATTTATGACTATTATTTCATTCTATTATTCTTTTCTTGTTGAATTTTGCTCTGATTTTATACAATACATTCTTTTCATGATTTTATTCAATGATTCTTCGTTTCTTTTAATGCCGTATACTTTTCATAACGAAACCAACATTCCTCTTTCATTATTATGTAATGCTGTACGGAGTGCGATCGTTAAATTGTCGTCTTAACGGGAAAAATTGAAAATAACATTGACATCTCATTTTAGCAGATATATGTACCAAAATTACACAAAAAAATATCTGGAAATACTAAAGACTAAATTTATATCACCATTGGCATCAACCACGTACTCCAGCCGTCTTCGGATTATTCTGCATCTCTTCTGGACGGTCTGTGGGTGCTTGATGGGTGCTGCCATAATCTTTGCATTCAGTTCATATTTGGTGTTGCAATGATTTTCGTTGCTCCCTCGCTCAACTGCACCCCGCACAAAATAATCAATGTGGTTGCAGTCTGGGGAGTTAGGTGACCAGATGTAAGGCGTGATGTGGTTGCAGAAATTCTCTGAGAGCTATGATTGGGTTCTCCTGCTTGTGTAGAATGGTGTATGCCCCTGTTGACAACATAGGTTTCTCCAGCAGACACACTCTTTTAACACAGGGCAGCACTAACTCCTCAAGGCATTTGATGTCGGCTTCAGTATTGAGTCTGAGCCTCTGCGGGAGGACGAATGGCGGCATAACGTAGCCATCACAAATGATCACTTAAAACATCTTCATAATCACCATTAGATATATCCAACTCTTGCCGAATCCTCTGCACTGTCTTCAAATTGACACCGCGCACTCTAAATTGTTCGTACCGGATGTCGTTAACAAATTTACATCATGGTGCTCTTTTTCTTACAGACGATGTTCAACATAACCTACAATACTATGCATTCAAAATACCAAAACAAAAAACGCGCATGCAGAAATTCATAATATAAAATGGCGTAAATTTACTCATCGCACCTTTTATTTTCGTCTTATATAGCAGACGCCCATTCTTTTTAAAGCTCTTTCTTTCATTATGTATTTATTTATAAACCATACGTTAGGCGGGAACTGTCTTTCAGGTTTATTTTCTAACTGCTCTACTTTTTCACCAGATTTATACATGGAATTGAGAGACGAAAACAAAAAAAAATGTTTCAAATTTCCATTAGAAATATTGAGAAAAGCGACTTTATATTCATCAAAAAATAATTGATAGTTATTAGAAATTGATCTACGTGAATTTTTAATTATTATTATATATGTCGCTGCATATGTAATTGCTGAAAAATCCTGACGAGTGCACTGAACTTATACAAAATGGGATTCTCTGCGAAACTCCAGAATTGAAATGCTGAATAATACAACAATCAGCTATGTGACAAATATTATATTTATAGTACCATATATATATATTCCACACCTAGAGAAGACACCCTAATATACAAGATTAAAAATAAATCTAGCCGCATCCCTCTAGTAACCACTTTCAATCCCACTCTGCCTCCACTATCCCAAATAATCAAACGTCGCTGGGAAATACTACATCTCAAACCAGACCTAAAAAAACTGCTTAAGGAACCCGGCCTTCTGGCATATCGTAGACCTAAGAACCTAAAAGAAATCATAGGTAGTAACCACATTTCAGGGGACAAGGTAATCCGTAAGAAACTGAGAACAAAAACAACAGGATTTTCCCAACCATGTAACAACAAAAGAAGTTTATGTTGCAACCATATTAAAAACACGAATTCATTCACTAGCTCAATCACTAAATCTACTTTTCAAAATCTACCACGATTCTAACTGTAGAAGTCAAACATAATTTACCTCCTAGAATGCACACTATGCCAGAAACAATATGTAGGAAAGTCTGAATGGCCCTTTAACTACAGAATTAATAATTATCGTAAGCGAATTAAATCGACTCCCCATGAACAGTTATTACCTGTAGAACAACATTTCCGCCTAGAAAAACACGATTTCAAAACCCATGCCAGATTCCCTATAATTGAGAGAATAGAAAAGTTCAGAGCAGATAACATTAGAAAGATTTTAGAGTCCCATGAAAATAAGTGGATACAACGTCTAAAAACACAATACCCAGCCGGGCTAAATCACAAATTTAACAACATATAATGGTAACAATCAACAAATCAAAACCTACCCACATTTCTCACCCACACAAGACAGACATGCTTAAGGAGGAATGGAGGCCTCACTTTATACACTCACCCACACGATTATACACACGTACACACACCATACTCACTCACTCCCTAATGAGCCAAATGATAACACACACCTACAGCAATACACATGCTTACACATATCATACTCACTCACCCCTAAGAACCAAATAACACACACACAAACACTAAACAGAGACACATCCCTCACCAGGTCCAATAAAACTGTCAAACTGACCAGAGAATTCAGGATAAAATGTATCCATCCAGTTCTTATCTCAAATAACAACTTAAAAGAGACTGTTTGACCAACACAAGGAATGTTAAAAGATTCATGTGAAAAAGATAAAAAATAAAAAACAAATGAAAACTACAGACAAAAGTTCATTTCTCCAACAAAAAGACATTCATTTTTCTGTAGTTCCTTGCCTAACAGCAAGCAGAAATATTTCGCCTCCTGATGATGGCCATTTCGGTCGAAACTAGTCGAGGAATTTAAATGGAATAATAATAATAATAAAAAACGAAAGAATATTAATCTACAACCCAGTGTGTCTAATGATTTTAATTTTTAATTTTTAATTTTCTTATTGTTCAAAATATATATATATATATATATATATATATATATATATATATATATATAAAAGATAACAGTAAGATATATAATCCGGTGTTCTTATTGATATTATATATATATATATATATATATATATATATATATATATATATATTGTATTGGGGTAGCAATGCCATTTTTATACAAGTTTTGTTAGAAGCGAATGACAAGGTGCACTGGTTAAGTTTTCTTTACATAATTTTTAATGTGATTTTTTTTTTCTTTTCAGAATATAAATTGGAATGAAATTATTGGGAATTTTTTATATTTACAATCGCTTTCGACTATAATTTTAATCATTATCTTGGATAAATTTTCTTTTGCTTTTAACTGAATATATGGATTGTTTCATGTATACATCTTGAGTTATAAAAATGTTTATTATTCTAAATACGGTCATTTAAGAGTACAAGATATGCTGGCTGGAAGGAATTTTCTCATGGGTACAAGAATTTAGAAAGCAGTGTGAAATTGCTTCGTTATGGATCTAACCTCACTCAAGAGGATACACAGGTATCGAATTAAATTGTTTATCATGTAGCCAATGCATTTATGTTGTGTATTTTCCTCATGACAAAGAACAGAATCTCATGTTGGAGAGAGGAATTGGTTGGTTTTAGATTTCTTAAGTACCTTGTTTATTAGTAGTATGAGGTTGTCAGCTTTGAATTTCCTATATTATAATATTTACATATAGCGAGCGTATGCAGTATAAAGTTGTTTGAGTATCCGATTGAATATAGCAAATAGTATTTATTCAAAATTATAACAGAAAAGATGGTATAACATCACTACAAAATAGTCATTTTGTTTGACAAGACATCAGGAAGTGTTGATACAAAATGGATATTTATATTATATATATATATATATATATATATATATATATATATATATATTATTTAAAATATTATTTTAATATTATTTTCTATGTGTGTGTGAGGGCGTGTGTGGAAAGGAGTTCGTAATTTGAATATTTCTGTGTGTGTTTGCGATGATGTATATATATATATATATATATATATATATATATATATATATATATATATATATATAAATGTGACTGTGTCTTTGTGCGCACACCCATGTATGATTACGCGTAAGTGTACCTGTGTGCGTGTGTTTGTGTATGATACGTAATTTCAATATATGTGTGTATGTTTGTAATGTAATTTTTATATATGTGTGAGTGTGTGTGCGCGCGCACGCATCTATGTATGTGTGTGTCCGTAACTGCGTATTTATATGCATCTTTAAGTGTGTGCGTTCGTTCGCTTGCACATATCATTTATAACCATTTTTCTTTACTCTCAACAACCGCATATCCTTAATAGGTTTCCCTTGAAAAGGTTTTTTTTTTTCTCTATTCATCTAAATAGCTTTCACAAGTTTGTCATATTCGCCGTAATAGATTTTTTCAAGTTTACGGAAGCTGTCTATTCGTGGTAGATAACTTCTTCGTATATTTCTGCATTCATTGTTGTTAGTTGGATGTGTGTGAATTTATATTGATTAAAGGGTTTGCACTTTAAATATTATTGAGCCTTACGCATAACATTAGGGATTGGTGTCGCGGAACAGCAAATACCAGATCACTGTATAATAACATATAATATAACAATATAAATACACAATTGTAATAGCATCGCACACGCAACCTCCCTCATAGAAGTTTCCATTTTCATTCTTTCCTAGATAGATAGATAGATAGATAGAAAGTCTGTTTCAGATAGTTCTCGCTGAATAAGCATGAAAAACGGAAATATGCTGAGAAATATGAGATTATGATAGATAGATATTAACAGACATAGATAGATAGATATTAACAGATAGATAGATAGATAGATAGATAGATATGAACAGACATAGATAGATAGATAGATAGATAGATAGATAGAGAAAGTTTTTTTCAGATAGTTCTTTTTGAATAAGATGAAAAATTGAAATGGAGAAATGAGATTATGATAGATAGATAGATAGATAGATAGATAGATAGATATGAACAGACATAGATAGATAGATAGATAGATGAATGAAAGACAATGACAGAAAGACAGATAGAAATAGATAGATAGAAGATTGAACAGAACTAGATAGATAGATAGATAGAAGATAGATAGATAGATAGATGATAGATAGATATAGATAGATAGATAGATAGATAGATAGATATGAACAGATAGAAAAGACAAAAGGCAGATAGATAGATAGATAGATAGATAGATAGATAGATAGATAGATATGAACAGACTGAGATAGATACATAGATAGATAGATATGAACAGACTGAGATAGATAGATAGATATGAACAGACTAAGACAGACAGACGGATAGATAGATAGATAGATATGAACAGATTGAGAGAGATAAATATGAACAGACTGAGACACGCAGACAGACAGACAGACAGATATATATATGGATATATATATATATAGATAGATAGATAGATAGATAGATAGATAAGAACAGACTGAGATAGATAGATAGATAGATAGATAGATAGATAGATAGATAAGTTGCGATAAAATCAAATATGGATCAGAATCCGACAGAACGATAAGATAAATAACAAATAGGAAACGTTTATAAATTTAATATTTTTCACTTTTATTATACTTCCATCAGAGAATTAGATACAGAGAAAATGAAGAAAGAAATTATGTTGCTTTTACTTTTGTCTTACTCATGTTTCACATACATTCGACTTTTTATACCAACGTATATATATACACCCTGGTGCAAATTAATTAAAGCAAAACGAATAATTCCCTTATTATTTACATTTTTCGTATATTTCCAATGAAACATAACCCAGTGCACATATTAGTACTTCATATGTTCATTCTACGAAGTGTTTCCATTTCAGACTGACCATGGATACTCGATTGGATTTAAATCAGGAGAGTTTCCGAGGCAGCGGATACTACTTTGATTTGCTCACTAGTAAGGCTTGCTATTTTATTGATGCTGCGTTATAATTTTCGTACGCTCCTTGGGATAACGTCCATTGCTGACAATGTCTATAGGACAGCTAATCGACAGTCGAGACAATAGTGTCTGTGCTTGATGAAAATCTGATACAATGACTGCCGACGTACTATTTTTCACGACCAAACTAATTTCATCATACACCCCGAAAATTGATTCATATTACTGTACACTACTGCAAATGAACTAATCTGAGAAAAAACTAGAAATCGATTACACCCATTCACTCCAGTGGGTCTAAAAGTAACCGGAAAGGAAACTAAAATAATTTTTTTTTTTTTCAATTAATTTGCACAATAGTGAATTTGTTGCGTTCGGAATTGAAGGAAAGACGATTCATCCATTCGAAGTTTCAAGAAAGTAACGGATTCCAAGCTTTTCTGAAAAATTGTAACTATTACTTTGTTTGTAAATGTATAATAACTATAATTTGTCTATGTGGGGTTCAGATAGGAATGTACATTTGTAATTATGTGTTTAGTAGACACTATATTGTTGATTCCTAATTTTTACGATGTGTCGGGCATGGTTTTAATGTTCTTTTTTGTAAATGATCTCTTTTGTGTTCATATAATATTTTATTAACTTTTTCGAGGTTTCTCCTGTGTACTAATGGAAACAATCATTACAGGTTTTGTACAGAATCCTTCATGTTTTACCTTATTATTATTATTATGTTTTTGTATTGAGTGTCTTAGTGTTTTAGATTTAATTTTATATTTTAAACACTAGAGTCACCCAACGGCCAAACCTACCCTATCTGTGGATTGGCCATAATGGTTTTGATGATGATGTAGCAATTCATTCATGATCCACCACAATGATCTATCTCCATTACTGAGCTTTCTTCATCCTGAAATAAAAGGTATTCCAATAACCTAGACCGATTCTAAATGTGAATTAAGTTTAAGCGTCTAATGATTGTCTTTCTTTTTCTTTCAGATTTGGCGGACACTTGGACGATATTATTTTTCACCCATAATTGCAATGACTTAAATAACATGATCCAATAGAGAGATAAATAAATTGTCATCAATAACAGTGATATATTTACAGCTGACTTTGATCCATCTTAATGAAACATCCTTTATATCAAGATTCTAAACAAGGCCGATACATATATAGGCAAGATTCGATTTTAATTAATCAACAACAGGAAATACTGAGGATGTTGGAACGCAGAAAGTTTTAAATTTAATTTTTACGAAGTGTCGGGCATAAGTCTAGTGTACTGTTTTTTTAAATTATCTCTTTTGTCTTCATATAATACTTAATTTAAATTTCTTGGGGTTTCTCCTGAGTATTTCTGATAACAATCATTACAGGTCTTTGTACAGAATCCTTCACGTTTTAGGTTATCATTTTTGTATCGAGTCACTTATTGTTTTAGATGTAATTTTAAACAATCTTATTTTACGCTTGTATAAAGTATTTCAATTGTAGTCATAATAGATAGTTCACTAAAATATACCTTTTCTCTGTTCTTCCATTTCTATAACTACTGACGTAAAACATTCATTCTTATCTAAGTGGACATTCTTCAGTCAGCCGAACGTCATGAAACCTGTGTTCAATGTCATAAACCAATTCGATGTAGCTGAAATTTCGTAAGAGTTTGGAATAACCTTTTGAGTGATGACAGCTCCGTAATTAGATCAGGTCTGTCGAATTACATATGCCATATTATTTGTCGATTTAAGAACCTTTTACGCATATATCGTTTGTTTTAGATAAACATAGTTTAGACTCTTTAAGTATCGATTCAATAACGATTGACGATTTAATATAAATGTTTTACTCTTTGGCGGATTAGTTTCCGTATAATGGCTTTAAACGTGTGAATGAAGTGCTTACACTTCGTGTCAGTTCTTGGTACCTTTTCGAGGAATAGGCTGGCTTAAGTCGTTATCAAGAAAGTTTAAAATTAGATAAAAATCACAGCCTGTATTTCCGCTGGTGCTTTTGAGAATTAATTGGAGTTTCCAATGGCTGTGTTATCAAATGAACGTTATCGCACTTTGGAGGATTTGTGAAACTCCCTGGTAACGTCTGACCACCCCTGGGCCTGTGGTGAAAGCAACCACACCGGAAGTCAAGTGCTTCACTTTGGTCCCGTGAAGATGTTGATTTGATACTAACAAACTGATTACGATTGAAAGCTTTTGCTTAATTACGATTCAAAATTCTAGGGTGATCTTAGTTTTAAATAATGCCATATAGCCCAGACCATGAAAACTTAGTCTTCAGCAAAACTTATGATATGACGGTTGAGTCACAGTGATTTTGTTTGTGTCTGATGGTCCGCTTAACATCTCAATAGCCGATGACCGTTATGCTAATTTGATTTTATCTTTGAATGGTCTCCAACAACGATTGGTTATACCACCAGGGCAATACACATTATACTTAATCTCTTTTTACTTAAAATTGGTTGTAGGAGTATTTTTTAGCGATCTGCGACAAATAGTGTGGCTATCATATCCGACAGACCTGAGCTAATGACGGAGCTGTCATCATTGAAAAGGTTATTCCAACCTCTTACGAAATTGAAGTCACATCGAATTGCTCCACTGGTAGTGCGAGTGGTGTATGTCCTTGGACACAGGTTCCATGACGTTTGGAAGACTATACAATGTCCCACTTAGATCAGAATGAATCTTTTACGTGAGTATTTATAGACATTGAAGAATGGAGAAAAGATATATTTTACTTAAGTATCTATTATAACTAAAACTGGAAATACTTTATGCAAGCTAAAAATAAGATTATTTAAAATGACATCTAAAAAACAAAAGACCCAATACAAAACATAATAATAATAAGCTAAAACGTGAAAGATTCTGTACAAAGACCTGCAATAATTGTTGCAAAGAAATACACAGGAGAAACCTCGAAAAATTTAAATAAAATATTATATGAACACAAAAGAGACCCTTTACAAAACAGTACACTAAATTCATGCCCGACATTTCGTAAAAATTAAATTTAAAACTTTCTGCCTTCCAACATCCCCAGTATTTCCTGTTGTTTTCAAATTATAATCGAATCTTGCCTATTTATATATCCCCCCCTTGTTTAGAATCATGATATAAACGGTGTTTCATTAAGACGGATTATATATAAGGGTGTTTCATTAAGACGGATCAAAGTCAGCAGTAAATAAATCTCTGTTATTGGTGACAATTAATTTATCTCTCTATTGTATCATGTCATTTAATCATGGCAACTATGGGTGAGAAATAATCGCCCAAATGTCCGCCAATCGGAAAGAAAAAGAAAAATATTCATTAGGCGCTTAAACTTAATTCACATTTAAAATCAGTCCAAGTTATTGGAATACCTTTTATTTCTGGATGAAGAAAGCTAAGTCTTGGAGATAGAGCATTGTGGTGGATCATGAATGAATTGCAGCATCATCCTCAAAACCATTACGGCCAATCTCCCGATAGAGTGAGTGTGGCCGTTGGGTAGGTGTGGATTTTAGCACCTTACCAGCCCACTTCAAAAGTCTCAATTGCTTGCCAATGTCTGAGTCTCTGTGAATGATCTTCCAATTCACCCAGGAACATATTCAGTCCATTTTTTTCCAGTCACCCTGTTCCTCTTTAGTCGACGAAACTTGGCAGTGGAAAAATTCTTGGAGCTCACGATATCTACAGATGATTTCAACTATCACTTGCTGTTAATTTGGGTCGATTTAACTTTTGTAATTGAGATTGTCTAAAAAGGGAGCATTTGCATATCGTTAATACGATTAAGATTTCAGCCATGTTTATAATTCATATCACAGATTGAAATAAGATTATCGGCTTCTTCATTTATCATTGTAATCACTATATCGCTCCACATTGCAAATAAATTAAACACACGCTTATATATGTCTACTTACCGTGAGGTATTTAATATTTTCCGCATAATAGGAATTATTAAATCGGTTTGATTCATACCCAAATGCATATAAAAGCATTCTAAGTGTTTAGAATAAACCATGGTTGTATCTATATATCTATATGGAAATGTAACTGTATAAAATTCGAGCTATAAAATTTCAAGGGCTGATAGTGGACTGAAAGTCAGGGTTAGGCCGTGCAAAATCCTTCGCAGTTAAACTACAGTAAGATTAATGTAGCTACAACTTAGTCCAAATGTCACACTGAAGTGTGAAAATGACTTTCTATAATTGTAAAGGGTCTTGTATTAACATACCATATTTTATCTATCTCCCCCAAAAAATTGCCTACAAATCACATATAGTTTTTATTTATATATATATATATATATATATATATATATATATATATATATATAGTCATCCGCAGCCAGACTGTTTCGCAGCTCATCAGTCTGGCTAGACGTCTGGTTGCCTCTAGCTAGGATCGAAACTCCACTGAATTGGCATCAGTCGGGGATTCTAACACTAAGCCGTTGGCAATAACTACACATAATCATCGATTGGTACAACTCAGAAAATCGTGCACGTGGAAATTGTCAGGTTTTGTTTGAGTTTACAAGCTGTGTTTAATGATGAGGGACAATTCATTAGTCGTATAAATATGTGTGCGCGTTTGAGTCTCGAATATAATTGGTTTAGTTGGGCAACAATTTTTAATTTTTAAATATTTCCTGAAGCTGATGATAATTTTTTTTTGTTTTGTTTTTTTTTGTATTGTCAGATTATTTTTGGTCTTTTAGGACACTTTTCCTTGCTTCCGCCCGGGTTTGAAAATATAATGCACTATATATTCTAAGACGTTTTCGTTTTTATAAGTGAATATCAAATGGTTCAGTTAGGTAGCCATTTTTTTAGTTGGTTTCGGACTTATTTTCATCAGATTTCTCTGATTTCATTTGTTATATTTATATATATATATATATATATATATATATATATATATATATATATATATATATATATAGAGAGAGAGAGAGAGAGAGAGAGAGAGTTCACCTAAAAGCAAAATCAATAAAATTCTAATTCAATTTAAGAAACAACACATTAGATGTATTTGTAACTTCATCGGTTGTAAAGATTAAGAAGAATACGAGACAAGTGTTTCATACAAAACATTATTGATTATTCAATTCTGCGCATCGCGAATTAATGTCAGCGAGAGAGTGTGAGATTAGAGGGAATTACTTCGAACGTTGACCTTTCGTGAATTTCCGACGAAGTGTCGAGGCCTGAGGTTTTCTCGGGTGGAATGCTTATATACTTCCTGTCACCTGGTGCCTGCTTTTGTGCAATCTAATCTAAGCTTGGTAGACCTGTTTTTTTTATATGTTTGGGCATAACCGATTTGAAATTTTAGGCTGTAAGACATTCTTCTATTGTCAATAATCTGATACACAAGACTGATTGCCTGTTTTGATGCCTCTTTCTTTATTTCCATGAGTGAGGCCATTATATGCCTGGCCTCAGCAGGTCAGCTCCGCTGAAAACAAAGGTTCCCGATATTAAAGTTGATTAATGCACCGTTGTGTGAAGTTAGTAATTCACAAAATGTTTCACCCTCACTGGTAAAATTTGAAATTGTTCCAACTCTTCCTGGAAAACAATCTAATGGTCTTCACATAAAATGTAAAGAATAAACAGAAATATATGAAAGCACAAAATTTCCACCTCCTTAAACCAGATGTGAATGTTTCTGTGTGTGTGGGTCTGTGTGTATATACAGGGTGCGAGGGATAAATTGTCGCCATTTTTTAATTGCCCGAATGCGCGTGAATTGCTTCTGATTTCAGAGGCTGCTCAGTAGTGTCAGTTGTGCAACGTCTGCGAGAAAAAAAAAAGAGTATCATGACGCAATTCATTCCACCAGAAATGGAAACGGCCTGCTTTAGTGGTTGGCATGCGCGCTGGAAGCTCCAATGCGAACAGATCAGAGTGTTTGGGTGTTAAACTGAACGCAAAGCAGAAGATCCAGAAAGAGATGGATGAGTCTAATGGTGATTACGAAGGTCTTTGGAATGATCACTTGTGCTAGTTAGATTATGCATTCCATTCATCTTCTCACGGGGGCTCAGACTCAGCATTGAGGTCTACACTGCTGCCCCGTGTGATGAGGGTTGCTCCTGGAAGAAACAATAGGATTTTGCACCATGCCACACAAGTAGAAGGAACTACTCATACCGACCACACAACCCCTTACATCTGGTCACATAACTCGGCAGAGTGCAACCACTGTGTTTGGGGTAATTGATTGAAAAACCAAGAAAAACCCTTTGTAACACCCAAGAATAACTAAAAGCAAGGATTACAGTAGCACTGACTGACTTAAACAATGAGACCATAGGCAAGATATTCAGATGCCATAGTCGACAGGAAGCCGTGCTTGAACGCCATGGCGATTTTGTTGAATATTTTTCCACTTTTGTATTTCAAGATATTTTTTGTGAATTTTGGTAAATATATCTATTAAAATGAGATGTCAGACTTATTTTCACTTTTGTATAATTTAGATTCCAATTCCAATTTATCCCTGGCAGCTTGTATATGAATAAAAAAAACCAATAATAAATAGGTAAGCGATTAAAATTTTCTAGATTTTCTGTTGAGTTAGTAACAAATGTTTAAGACGAGAGTAAAATGAAGAGATATTTGGATATTTTACATTCACATCCCCGCTTCTCCATTATTTACGCTAAAATGCTGACGAAGCTAAAATAAACTGGCGAAATATATCAAATTCATGAAAAATATCATATTTTTTCTAATTTAATAATTTTGTAAATATTACTTCGGACTTTCAATACATACACACACACACACACACACACACACACACACACACACACACATACATATATATATATAAATGGTGTTTCATTAAATGATATAGGCAAGTTTTGTCTATTTTAAGTAAGTTCCTTTAATAATGGCTGATAAGCTTAATAACAATGGTGATTTCTTTTCGTCTTTCAATGATAATGTTATTAAGCTTATCAGACAATATGAAAGGAACTTACCTAAAATATAATAGAATAAACTTGTCTATATTATTTAATGAATCATGCATTAATGAGAAACTGCTGCCTAAATATACATTATATATATATATATATATATATATTAAAGATTCCTATAAAATAAACAAAGACAAATAATATATATATATATATATATATATATATATATATATATATATATATATATATATGTGAAAAGTGTATATAAATATAAATAAATATATATATGTATAATTATTTATATATTATATGCGCGGTACTTATTAGAAAGCGCTCAATATCAGAGATAGAGCTAAGATATTTGGTTGGATAGATGAGTTTGTGACCCTGGATTTCACGCTTTAGCGATCGTCAGAGATTGCCTGACGATCGCTAAAGCGTGAAACCCAGGGTCACAAACTCACATCTATCCAACCAAAATATATATATATATATATATATATATATATATATATATATATATATATATATATATATTATTATTATTATTATTATTATTATTATTATTATTGTGATACATATAAACAGTCTGTCTCTGGATGGCTATCAATATATAATGCCACCGAAAAATGAAATTTGGTCGAGCACTTTGCAGTGTAAGCGCAGTGTAAACAGTGACTGCTTACTGCTGACAATGTAAAGCTCTTCTATGAATCAACCACTGTGAGTCCTGTCGTGATTATTCAAAAAGTAATAAATGAATAAAAATTAACATTCCCCTATGACAGGAGCTGATAGTTTAGAGGAAAAATCTCCGACTGTTGCCAAATCCGTCCGATCTCTAACCTGGCTATATATATATATATATATATATATATATATATATATATATATATATATATAGGTAACTATACTCGTTTCGAAAAACCCTTTGCCAATAATCAAATCAATCCAAAAGAAAAAACGTTTAAAAAAAGAAATAGCTAGAAACATGAAAGTCTATCGTTTAGGTTTATCTATCTATCTATCTATCTATCTATCTATCTATCTATCTATATATATATATATATATATATATATATATATATATATATATATATATGCCTTATTTCATCATTTCATCCTTTGAGTCCTCTAAGATATACCCAGAAAACACTTGATAAGATTTTTAGTTAAAATGCCTTCAATAACTTACTTATACCTTTTGCTGTTATAAATTCTGTACCATTAAGAATCTGTTCAAAATATATATATATATATATATATATATATATATATATATATATATATATATATATATATATATATATATATATATTTAAATGATAATTAGCGAATACAAATGTTTTAGTAAACTACACATTTTCCCACATATTTTAATTGACGCCTTCTTGTGTATAATATCTATTTTTCTTGCGTCTTTATTCAGGGACCTAACGGGCGAAAGCCCGACTATAATGGGAAACCTAACTGTAACCAAGGTGAACTTAAAGAAAGCCCTTCCCCTGCACCGCAATTATCCCGTTTCGCAAATGCTCATATGTCCCTAGAGTCCATGCTCTGTTTTGTACTTTTTGGGGAACTGAGATGGCTAAAGTTTATATGGTACGTGGGTTTCACGTATAAGAAAGATTCGGCTTTGATTTGTCTCGAAAAGTACATATTCCTCATACTGTCTTTTGCTACAGGCTTGATTACAGGGTGGTATATTCGAAAAAATAACGGGTATATCTACTTAAACACTGAGATCAACTTGCTTGAACGTAATCTTCGAGACATGTTTGTTGTATTTTGGCTCGACTATTTATACATGGTGGGCAATGGTGCATTATGGGTAGTAAGATATATTGCATCATCCTAACGATTATTCGGTGGGAATAACGGTTATGTTTAAAATTATTCTAGTGCATATTCAGTAGAAATAATTGTCGATTTGAATGCGGTTATTCCTAGCTAAGTTATAGTGTTGTTTATTAACTATTCATTCATTATTATCAGTTCCTGAATAACTTGTTGTTGATTATTATGATTTCATATATATTCTGTATATGTTTGTATTCATAGTTTGTTAATCTCTTTATCGTTTAATTCATTTGTTTAGTGATTTATTTACATATTTTGTTTATTTTATCTTTTAACGGTGTGGTTGTATTATTTTAGTTTAAAGAATTAGATTTGCTTTAGTTCAAAATATACTTATATTTACATACGCTCTTTTTTACCTTTGAAAATTGATTCCTTGAACTTGCCTGAAGAAGGTCAGGAGACCGGAAACTCGTTTAGTAAAATATGAAGAATAAAATATAATATATACACTAAAATCTCTCGTTTTATAAAATATTTATTTTTCTTTTCGTTCAAACAGTTATAAAAATTTTCCATATATATATATATATATATATATATATATATATATATATATATATATATATATATTTGCATTATTCGGAATATTGTCCTCATCTTTGTTGCCATATTTATCACAGTTTCGGCCGTTGTACGCTCCGGCCTTCTTCAGGTGGTTGGAATTTCGAACTCAACCCTTTATTTCACTCACTGGGGTAGACTGTTCTAGTTCCACGTGCCATGTTTTGATGGATGTCAGTTATCTCCAGTTAATTTTCTTCTGAAAGTTCTCCGCTGCCTTAACCGGGTATTAAACTCACACTCTTTGGGTCCCGTCACTGGATCTAACCAACGTTTGATTCACTGTGCCATTTGTCCTTGAGGACACATGGCACAGAAGGCCGGAACGTACAACGGCCGAAACTTTGTGATAAATATGGCGACAAAGATGAGGACAATAGTCCGAATAATATAATGTACAAATACCTCATCTCAGAAATATAGACAGACTCTGAAGGATATATATATATATATATATATATATATATATATATATATATATATATATATATATATATATATATATATATGATTCGTTTATCGTTTACTTGCTTTGTTTGCTGATTTATTTCTATCTTTTGTTTATTTTTTACGGTTTGGTTATATTATTAGTTTAGTTTAAAATATAGTTTATTTAAATAATATTTATATATATATATATATATATATATATATATATATATATATATATATATAAGCGCTATGTCTGATATTAAATTTATTTATCGTTTACTTAAATGTAGCCTACCGTTAAATTATATTATTATCATATATGCGTGTGTGTATGTATTAATCTATATTTAGTCAGCAAAATTTCATTTTAAATATTGGTCGTTAAATTTGACAGGGAAGGAAAAATTAATTAATTTTATTTAGTTTCTTTAATGTTTCTATGTTTTTGCCATTGTCGGATGTAAGAGAGTGCAAAAAATGTCCATCAATGTTTATATTCTCAACCCCTTTCGACCACTAGCCATTTTCAATAGGTCTTTCTTTGTTTTGTTTTAAGTGTTGTTACTTTCTCTTCATGTTTCGACTGTTTCAGAGTTTTATTTTTGTGGTGTTTTCATTCCTTTCTCTTTCTTTCTCTCTCTCTCTATATATATATATATATATATATATATATATATATATATATATATATATAGGTAACTATACTCGTCTCGAAAAATCTTTTGAATTTTTGATTTGCCAATAATTAAATCAATCTCGAAGGAAAAAAAAAGCTTTAAAAAAAAGAAAGAGCTAGAAACATGAAAATCTGTCGAAAAAGATCGCACAGATACAGGTTTAAAGCCCAAAGAAAAAAACCCCGACACGAGTCAACAACTAACTAACAAAAGAGCTCAATACAACTGTAGAGCAGACCTAATCAAACCTACTGAGCCAGACAAACCTACCCCGGTTTCAACTAAGCGGATCGTCAGGGAAAGCTTTCAATAGGTCTGACTATGTATATATACATAAAGAGAGGGAGAGAGAGAGAAATAGAGAGAGAAAGAGAGACAGAGACAAAGAGATAGACAGAAAGATATAGACTTACACTCAAAGAGAAATATCATTATAGAGAGAGAGAGAGAGAGAGTGAAAAAAATTACCAAAATAGAGACAGAGAAACGTTAAGACAACGTGGAAGTAATCTTTGAAACCATGCCTTGTACCACCATATATTTCCTACAGGCGATACGCTCACGATATCTCCCAGTTGATCCCGCTGAAGAAATTCTTGTTTGATATCCTGCCAACATTCAGCCAGTTATGTGCCATGCGGGGTACACGGTCATATATCTTTCGATATCTGGCGAAGCAGATTTCTTCTTAAAGTAGGTTGCCATTCCTTTCTTCGGTAGACCAGTAGCCACCCAAGGCTACAAAACCTGCTATTTACCCATTACTGGGGAGAGAAGTAGGGGATTAATAACTTTTCCAAGGGTATTAGCACGTAAGTAATGAATTCGACTGGAATTCGAACTCGACTCTCCGATTTATCAATCCGAGCCACCTGCCAACATTGCTTTATTTATTTTCATAATCCGGATCTATGGATCTTTCACCGGAACTAAACATTCATTTAAGACTCAGTAGGAAATGCGTATCCATAACAACACTGAAATTCTGAATATTTTCATTACCTGTTAATTGATTCAGAATCGGTCGAAAATTCCTCGTTTGTTTCACAAATCAAAGAAGACAGACGAGAGGAACGTATTAAGAACTTAATGTTTTCATCTAATCTCACGCTGAGATGGTCAGAAATGACTGACCTGTCTATGACTTCAAACAAATAATGGACGCTCGGCAGCCATTTCTTATTCAAAACGACGAAATTGCAAACACTCTTAGGATATAGGTAATATTTCACAGGCCCAAAGAAGCATGATGTGCGACCGCGGGTAAAGGTGCCTGCTGCGTTTGATGGTTATGAAGAGCCTTCTCTGAAATTGAATCAGATATCTATATTCTAACGCGGCTTATGTTCATATTAGGTTATTAGGTGGTATAATATTTGAAGAACAATGCTTCACAACAATATTACCCAAAACAGACTGCCAGTCAAAATACATTATACATTACAATGTATAAATGACAATTAATTCACTAAGTATATATTTTGAAAAAAAATACTGCACAAAATATAAGCATACTATAGAGGAGATAAATAATTTATGAGCGTTATATTTTTGCTGAATAACCATAGATTCAGAAAAAATATAATGTGACTGTTAATTGTTTAACATTATGGAACTGATGATGTTTTGCAAATGGAACGGCTCTCCGTCCAAATTAGAAACTGAAGACACCAAAATTAAATAGGTACAAAAATTTAAATATGCGGGAATTGTTTTAACAGAGGACGGAAAGTAAGACACCGAAATCCCAAGACGCATTGGGATATCGAAAGAAGCCTTCAAAAACTAAGCAAAGTATTAAGAAACGAAATAACTTCGTTCGAAACAAAGAAAAGATGACTGAAGTATTATGTATTATCAGTTCTCTAATATGAATTCTAGACAATCAGCAGACACGTCCTGGGTATGACGATAATCTACATCCGAATCCAGGGTAAGACGATAAACTACGTCCAACAGCAAGGCTTCTGATCAGGAGGTTTTGAGGAGCGTGGGACCACCTCTGAATTGCTCGTGTTCCCAGGTACATCTTGACTCAGGGTGGTAGCATCTGTTAGTTTCCCAGCTATAGTCAAATAGTTAACCCCTTTTGAAGTAAAAAGCCTTATGAAAGTATAAAAATAGGTCTTAATGCCAGAAATACTTTGTAAAAAAAAATTATTACCAGAAATAATTTTTCAAGAAAAAACTATTACCAGCAATACATTTTTAAAATATTATTACTAGCTAAACATTTTTTAGGAAAAAAAATACCAAAAATAGATTTTTGACAAAAAAAAAAATATATATTACAAAGAAAAAGACTTGTCAGCATTAAAAAAACTGTTATGGTGAAACACATCTATTCTATAGTTAATAGATTCTCCCACCTAATATAAGTAGGAGTAGTAAGAGAATCGAGGGTCAGTCGATGTCGGACGACCGGCTGAACGGTTGAACTCTCTGCCTTCGGGTGGGGAGGAACCCGAAAGAGGCTCCGCCGAAGGGCGGAATCTCGTTCGAGGAGGTAAACCGACCCTGAACCCGTTTATACGGGTTCAAAGGGCATATTTTTGACCGAGCCCACGGGCTCGGAGATCCCACGTTAAACCGGCCTTGTGCCACATGACACCCTCGTAGGGGGTGACTAAATACTAGTCGATGCCGGACGACCGGCTGAACGGTTGAACTCTACCTTCGGGCGGGAGGAACCCGAACGAGGCTACGCCGACGGGCGGAGTCTGGTTCGGGGAGGTAAACCTACCCTGAACCCGTTTATACATTATCAAAGGGTATATTTTTAGTCGAGCCCACTGGCTCGGAGATCCCACGTTAAACCGGCCTTGTGCCACATGATACCTTCGTCGGGGGGTGACTAAATACTAGTCGATGTCGGACGACAGTAGTCGACAGTTAGTCGAATACGAAAGTAGTCAGCGACCACAACAAGATTACTCTGCGTAATACCTATTATTTCAAGTTCCTAACGTTTTGTACGTCGAACTATTTAGGAATGATTTAGTACAAATACAAGCCTCCAATGCAAAATAACTCCACAACAATAACCCACTGAGGTTGATATGCCGTAAAACAAACCAAACCAAACCAAACCAAACCAATTAACTGACAGTTGAAGAAGCGACGTAGATCAACAGAGGAGAATGCTGAGAATATTACGGACTAGCCATGAGAGGAATGAGGAAGATTTAGAGAAAGCGGAAACAAAAATGATATCTAAGCTTAAAATCAGGAAAAAGCCAGTCGAAACTTTGAGAGCACATCATAAAGAAAGAATGCTTTGATGCTCACACGACAAATTGAAACCAAAAGAGACAAAGGGAAATGAGCTGGAATAAATGATAAACATAACAAAATGACAAAATTCATTAAGATCTACAAAGAACAGCACAGATTGGACACAGCACATAGAAGAACCTTTCATAAATTATCCTTTACCGAAATCAGATAGAATGATTTCTTTTTTATAAATTTCAAACAAAAGTAGATCCGTGTGTTTTGTCAACGCATACCAATACTGAATTATAACTTACTAGCAGTAGAGCCCGGCGTTGCCCGGGGATATAACAGTAAGAGATAGATCAAGTATCGACCATCATAAAGACTGAAAAATTAAATTGACAAAGATTATTGTTTAAGGTTGACGGACACGCATGTCTTAATTAGTTTTTTTTTGTTTTTTCTTTTGTTTTTTTTTACGAATTGTTCAAACTCAAACAAAAACATTGTTTTCAATCTTTATGAGACTACCGATTGAATAGAATTTTATTATAAACAGTTGTCTTGTAAATTGAATTTTTAAAGCATTCTGAATGTAAAATAAAGAAAAAAGTGCAAGACAATAAGAAACACTACCTGCCAAAAAAAAAGTGAAGTTTTGTTGAAATCGTTTGAAAAATGTAGGAAATCCGATCCCATATATAAACGAAACACACACACACAAACAACCTGGGTTTTATAATAAGTATAACTCGATATGAGTTGTCCCCCTTTCATTCTCGCGATGCTTCTTAATCGTGTTTTCAAATTGATTTCGTGCAAAAACAATTGTGTTTTTCTAATTTTTGGCGCTGTCAGAACCAGCGCAAGTTAGTTTTACGTAGTTATGTGAAATTTTGTTGAAATCGGTTGAAAAATGTAGGAAATCCGATCCAATATATAAACGTACAGACACACACACACACAACCTGGGTTTTATAATAAGTATGTTTTAAGAGGGCTCTTGATTTAGGCTTCGCACAATAAGTAGTGTGGAGTAGATGCGATAGGTAACAATTAACTACAGAAGAACTCAAAATCGGTCGTTGCATTTCAGTATTGTATTAATATTTAAGCTTAACTTTTAAAAGTTCAATGATAATTCTAATTTAATTTAATGACAATTTGATGTACGTAGTTCCTTACGTTCCGTACAAACAATTATTTGTATTTTATGGGTGACTTTCGATGGATTTCGCAATTAATTTCGATTATTCCCAAACGTATTTCAATTATCATACAAAAAATTCGCGCAAAATACCACGTCAAAAATTACCGAAAACAATCTCTTTAATGAAAACTTGGGAATCCAAAATTTCAGGATTGCGGGTCGCGATCCGACCTGGAATGTTTTTTTATTTCCTTACGGAGTCGGCCTGATCCCAAAATGGTATGATATGCTGTGCTACGGCCTCTCGGATTAAAGTTGAAAACACGGAAAATTTTATTTTGAAACACAGTCATTTGAGAACAGTATTTTCTTTAATTGAAATGAGCTATAGAAAGTTAGAGAGCTGTGTCCCTTTAAGCAGATAAAGTGGCACATAATGACACTCTGATATTCATTTATTATATAGGAGAAACATGATATCACAATTATATTGAAGCTATTGATAACCAATCAATTAGTTTATGCAAAAGTCAACACGAAAACCACTACATTTGGATAGCCAAAAAAACACTTAACTTATTTTAAGGGAATTCTGCATGAGGATCAGTTGATGTATTTAACGCAAGATAACTTGATGCAGCATATTATTCTTCGTCCTGGCTTTGAATTCGAAGTTATTCATTTCCTTTTTAGCTTTATTTTTTTTACCAATACCGAAGATCAAAGTCTCTTACATTATTTACAATAAATTTGAATTCAGAGTTTATGTTTTCTAACACTGGCTGCCAGTCAAAGTAAATGATTCGTGTTTCCCCTTCTATTTTTACTCATATTTGGAGATAGATCTATTTAGATGTGTTTTTGAAGGGTAATATTAATAAGTTAACGAATCAGATTCCGATGGACTTCGCACACAGGAGTTCATTTCTCCCGCCGTTAAATGTTACGCTACACTTCCATACCAAACTTTAAGCAGATATTCAGCAAAATATCTTCGTTAGAAAAACATTCCCCGTGAGAACCGATTGTTTAGAAAACAGAATAAACTAAAGAAAATTTATTGTGAGTAAATCGAATTGATATGTCAGATCATCCCACGACTTCTCCCGATGTCATGTGACTCATAACGACCGTCCGCATGGTCGGGTCATCAGTGAATAATTAGGTTCCTTCACCATGCTTTTTTGGTGAGGATGCTGGCTTGTAGGTATTTATCCTGTCTCCCCACGTAGACCTCATGTGATATAAATTCGGGTTTAATGTGGGGCACGCGAGAATGTACAACCAGGCCAAGGCAAAAAAATGTGCGGTCTCTGCAGACATCGGTTGCGCTTGCATCGTTATACATACCCGCCTTTCTAGTGCAATGAGGGGGATACTGTTACGGGAATCGGTTACCCATGACTTGAGCATCTCTGTGTTTACACTGACCTGTCTAAAACTTCACGACTATAACTTCATGACAAGAAGGATTGTAAACAAAAGCCGTAAAAGGGAGGATGGACCTTGATGTATTGACATGAATCTAGAGCAAAGTTATCGACTTGTCCCTATAGTTATATATTGCAGCCAGCGCAATGATGACACAGTGTCGATGCGCACATGTCTTTCTAGACTGAAATCAACGGCCAAGACCCCTCACCCAGTGGAACCAACAGCCACATGACCGTCACTAAGTCAAGCTTTCAAGTTGTAGGACGTTTAATCTGGAGTTGGATGGACAGCCAGCTCTATATTCTCACGACATTAATCAGGATGGAGAACAATTCAGGTGCTCAGAAAAGCAGTGATCCTAAGATCACATCTGGTCATAGAACATATGATGATTATTGTTATGGTCCAAGGTCATTGTACAACGGTGATGATCCAAGGTAGAACCAATAATGAAGAACTCGAACACGGATATGGAATAACACCGATATATTACCAACAGGAATATATACAGAGAAGTAGAAAGTGTTAGTACGAACAATCAGGTTTAGTAGTACTTGTCTGAACGCGACTCTTTTTCGGACTGCCTTTGACTCGACTGACTCGCTCGCTCTGACTGGCAGACTCCTGACGGACTTCACTCCAGACTTCAGACTGAACAGTATTTAGTCACCCACCACGAGGGCATCCTGTAGCACAAGGCCGGTTTAACGTGGGATCACCGAGCCCGTGGGCTCGGCCAAAAATATACCATTTGAACCCGTATAAACGGGTTCAGGGTCGTTTTAACTCCCCGAAAGAGACTCCGCCCTTCGGCGTAGCCTCCTTCGGGTTCCTTCCCCGCCCGAAGGCAGAGAGTTCAACCGATCAGCCGGTCAGCCGCTCGTCCTACTTCGGAGTGAACACTATTTTGTCACCCCCAATATGGGCATCATGTGGCACAAGGCCGGTTTAACGTGGGATCTCCGAGCCCGTGGGATCTCTGAGCCTGTGGGATCTCCGAGCCCGAGGTCTCAGCCAATAATATGCCCTTTAAACCCGTATATATGGGTTCAGGTCGGTTTACCTCCCCGAGAGAGACTCCGCCCTTCGGTGTAGCCTCGTTCGGGTTCCTCCCCGCCTGAAGGCAGAGAGTTCAACCAATCAGCCAGTCAGCCGCTCGCCCGACTTCAGACTGAACTCTCTGCTTCCTCTTGAGGTACAGTATTTATTACGTATGGAATAGTCCATTGTGTTATTATGGGTAAGGTCCCATAACAATTATGATGGCCCAAATTTAAAGAAATACAATTTCTTGAAACACGCTTCAAATGTTGTGGCGCTTTACAGTATTGATGGGCGCTTCCTTACTAAAAAGGAATGCGGAATCTCAACCTCTTCATTGGAGCATTACAGAAGCATTGAACAATTACATGTGATATGCGTTTTAGCTTTTACTCCTAACGAAAGTATTCAGCTCTTGTGTATACAGTTATATTGTACATTCTTTTCTTTGTGATTCTGCGCAACCAACTCGCGAGGTTAGAAGAAAGATTGTTTACTTTATAACTTACCGTCTTCCTTCGCTAGAATCCATTTAAAACGTTCAGTGAACAGAATTATATTTCATCTTCAAAATATTTGTGTTACTGGATAATATTTAATGAGCCTGCATATACGCAGCTCTGTGGGCAGTTATTGATCATGTTCGGTCAGTTAATTAATTGAAAATTACACTTGCTCTTTACTGATTTCAAATCTAAATTGATCGATTAACAGTCCCAAAATAAGCGATCCTCTCTGTTTCGCTTTTATTATTCACAATGACAGTTCAAATGATTACCGAACAAAATCAGAACTTCTGCTTCAGTGAAATGTCATTTGTGGCTTTTTTTATTTGGCCATTACGATTTTAAATAATGATATTCATTCATATTTATGAGTATGATATTTTCATATTATGCTTATAATATTATATGATCATTATTTTATTATTATGATTATAATATTTTATTATTATTATTCTGAAATATTTCTTATTGCATTGGTAAAATTTTACGTGATCATTTTGTAATCGAGGGATATTTAAAGAGTATTACTACTACAATTATTATAATTATCAATAATTATTAGTACAATTATTAATAACAGTAATAATAAAAATAGTAATATTTCCTGAAAAGTTCAGATATTTTATGTTCAGATTGTAAAATTGTTAAAGTAAACAGGTATACATTTATTATATATATATATATATATATATATATATATATATATATATATATAGAGAGAGAGAGAGAGAGAGATAGATCGATAGATAGATATATGACGTATGATATATGTGTATTAAATTGCTCAATATCAGATATAGAGCTAATGTAAATATAATCGTTGACTTGGCCTGACGATTGCGTATAAGCATGTACTTGACTGCCGCCGATGGGTGTTGACTTGATTGGCCACATATATATATACATATGTGTGTGTGTGTGTGTGTGTGTGTGTGTGTGTGTGTGTATATGTATATATATATTAATAATTACATATACCTACATATACGCAAAGGATCATATATATGGTTGATCGTATCTTTTGTTTAGATAATTTCTATATCTATGTATCACTCTCTCTCTTTTTCTTATATATATATATATATATATATATATATATATATATATATATATATATATATATATATAAAATGTGTGTGTATCTTTACAAACATAAACGAACATATATGAAGAAAAATTAATCCAAGGTTACGAGGTTCAACCCAAATATTCGGGGAACATTGTACTCAAAATACCTTTTACAGAAATAAAATGAATATATAAATATATGAAGAAAGAAAGAAATAAAGTAAGAAAGAAAAAAATTAAAAATACTGACAAATCGATAAAAATAAGTTGTTTATTTTCTTGAGGTTTCATATCCATAGATGATTGAAATATCCCTCGAGACACAGGAAATGTTAGGTAACTTGACATTAAGAGATTGATCAATCTGATTATATTTTAAGTTTTGAATATCAACACACACACAGGCATACACTCACGCACGTGCGTGCTACCACACCCACACACCCACGTATATATATATATATATATATATATATATATATATATATATGATAAAATGTCTTAACGTATGCGATATTTATTTGAGTGCTCAATATCAGAGATAGAGCTTTTGCATAGATAAAAGCTAATACGGAGATCAGCACGGATTTCGAGACATTCTGTGCTATATATATATATATATCAATATATTGCTCCTTACCTTTATAATACCTGGATCCTTCCTCTTGGAAAATTTTTTTTTTTTTCTGAAAATATACATGTATGGAAATTTTTATATATATTTTGCATATGTATGTATATTTTCCACTAATATTATCTATATATATATATATATATATATATATATATATATATATATAGTATAATGAGAATCCACGTATACTTTCTTAATATGTATATATAGAAAAAGCTGCAAATTAAAAAAAAAATAATAATGTTTTTTTTATGAAAGTATTTATTTATATATATATATATAATATATATATATATATATATTAATAATTATATATATATATATATATATATATATATATATATGAACTCTATTTTGGCAGTAAGGATTCATTCAAGTTACAGCGACAATTTCTGTCTGTTTTACTTTTATTGTATTGTTTCAAATTTCAAGTAAGCTTTCTCTTTGAATTCATGCGTGAATTTCTGGTATGAGAAGCACTCATTATTTACTCTCTATATATTCTGACTATTGTCCGCATCTTTGCTGTTGTTATCACAACGCTTCGCCCGTTGCACTGTTCGGCCTTCATTAGATGCATATCAAACTGAATTATTTACTGAAAACTCTGAACTGAACCTTTTATTTAACCAATGGATGTAGATTGTTCACGTTCCACGGCTCATGTCTATGTTTACCTCATCTAGTTGTTATTTGGTAAAATATATTTTGAAATCAGAATTGTGGATAAACTTTTTTTTATAGTTCCTGCCTTCCTGTTTCTTTCGAGTACTTTCGACTTATTTAAGTTTATGTTTTTTGTTTTTTTTCTGCAAGAACTCCGTGTAGCCGTTATGGTAGACAAGATATATTGACTACATTTTGTCATTCATTTTTTCTTTTTAGATGACTATATCTGAAACAGCAATCACTTCAAATTAACTTCATATGTAATGCTTCAGCGGTGAAGCCTGTATCAATCATTTTTTATAGATTATTCATCTGATTTTTGCGATTTCAAAAAACGCCAGAGTGTAGTCAACTAAATCTTGTATGTCACGCTGACAATACCCAGTTATTGATAATGACTGACACAGTCGAAAATAATTGAACCTAATACCAAGAGATTCGATAGTTTACATATATTTTTGCTCACGGTACACGCAGACACAAAAGCAAACATACGTACGCGCGACACATCCACACACTACACACTCACAGGTACGTTCCCATAGATATTGTATTTGTGAGCATGTACGTATATTTTTGTATAAATACAATAACAAGCAATATAGATTATAATAAATAAAATAAGTAAATTTGGATGTATATGCTATATTTGTATATTTGAAAGTACATATTGAGGTGTTTATTTGTATTTAAATTATAGGTGTATGCTTGTATTTTGAGGTATATAAGTGTGTATATATATATATATATGTATGTAGTGTATATATATATATATATATATATATATATATATATATATAATTATTTATTTAAAAATATGATTCCAACTCGCGACATAAGAGGTTTCATGTTTCAAAACAAGAGCCGAAAACTTCAATATAATTATTTGAATTAAATTAAGTTAAAGTAAGCTCTGTTCCATCTTCAAGATAATTTTTTTTTTTTTTGGAATAAATAATTATATTTATGCTCTACTTTTGTATCGAGCACTATTTTTTAAAAATAATAACTAAAACACTAAGGAATTTTGTATTATTTACCTAACCAGTTCCTTCCTATTTTCTATATATTTTCACACACACACACACACACACACACACACACACACACACGCACGCACGCACGCACACACACACACACACACACACACGCACGCATATATATATATATATATATATATATATATATATATATATATATATATATATATATATGTATGTATGTATAGGTAACTATACTCGTTTCGAAAAACTTTCGAATTTTTGATTTGCCAATAATCAAATCAATCTCGAAGGAAAAAAAGTTTTAAAAAGAAAGAGCCAGGAACATGAAAGTCTGTCGAAAAAATCGCACAGATACAGGTTCCAAGTCCAAAGAAAAAAACCCGACACGAGTAAACAACTAACTAAAAAGAGCTCAATACAACCGCAGAGCAGACCTATTAAAACTAGTGCGACAGATTAACGTACCCAGGTTTCAACTAAGCGGATCCGCGTAGGTGAAACCTGGGTAGGTTTGTCTGGCTCACTAGTTTTGACTATATATATATATATATATATATATATATATATATATATATATATATATATATATATGTGACATTCCGTATAATTGAATATAACTCAAGACTTCATTGTTACATCAAACAATATTTAATTACAACTACAAATCAAGAGTTAACAAGGACAAAGACTTAATAGTCAGACAAAGATAATTAACCATTTCAGTGAATATCTTGTTAGTAATGAAGGGTTTGGTAATCCATGTGGATAATTCCAAAGTGGACGTTATCCAGAGAGCTCAATGTCTTAATGTAACAGCATCGCAAATATTAATTAAATATTTAAGAAAAAGACAACCTTAAGTTTCCATGACTATGATTTGGTTGCCCAGAAAATATATTTTCCCTGATTCATCACTTAAAACACACATGCGCACACCACCCAAAACACACACACACACACATACATATATATATATATATATATATATATATATATATATATATATATATATATATATTATTATTATTATTATTATTACCCCATGCTGTAAATAATTGTACTGCCCAACTATCATTATAGTACTGTATTATTATCCATATTTAAATTATGTAATGGTCGCTTTTCAATCAGCTGACCACTACATCGTGCATCAAATCCTTTTGTGCTACTGGTGGGGGAAAAGATGTTTGTGTGTTTTTCTTTGTATGATATATATTATATATATATATATATATATATATTATATATATATATATATTCATATATATATATATATATATATATATATATATATATATATATATATATATATACATGTGTTGTACATGTGATAGAAAGAGAGAGAGGGTGGTAAAATATTTCCTTTACTATTAATGTTGCAGAAATTTATGACTTGCAACATATAGCAAGGATGATTATGCCTGTCTTTTATCACTTGCGTATGTCGGAATCACTGATATATGACTGTTAGGTCAGCCACAAGTACTTCATTTTGACGGTTTGGTTTGGGAGAGTATAAGATATCTCTCATTCTGAAAAAATAAACAAAAGAAAAAAATGCCAAATTGTTATCGCTAAGAAGACGAGTTCATTGTCTTAGAGAAACAGTACTTGTGCACACATATTTATCCGGGGAATCTTTCTACCAATAGTTGCCTGAAGAAAGAAAATTCTTCAATTGCAAATAATAGAACGGAATTCCAAGACCTATCGATGCGTTCTATGAAGAGGACCCATAGTGGATTATTTGATAGCGCTTCGTATTGAAAAATCGGACATCAGAGTTCGATTTCCAGGAAAGGTATGAACCCAAAACTTGTAACCCCATGAGGGCAATATATTTGTAAATAGCAAGAGAGACTGGGTCTTATAGACTTACGGTGTTACCCTTCTAGATGTATGACTCTGAAATAATAACCTGATGCTCTAGTGTATGTACATAAATTTGACTGACACTATAATCCATCGTCTTTGGTTTTCTCTCAAGAGCTTGGAGACGATATTGGCGTAACCAAATGAAAGGCCTACTGAAAGATACATGATGAAGAATCAATGTCTCTTAATTCTGACGATTGAAGCCTGGGACAAATGGTGATTATGTATAGGAACACAAGTATTTCCTAACTATTTTGGGGCAACAGAAGCTCCAGCATAGTAAATATTTCAGGTTAATTTATTCAAAGAAAGTAAATACAGATGGACAACATTCTTTGTCTTTGATCTTACTTGTGTAAGCAAAAACCCAGCAGAAGAGCTATCTTGGACGATATTGTGGGTCGAAATGGACTTCATTCAGAAGCTCTGCTTTGGAACTAGACATCGTATCAAATGTGGTCTTCTCTTATAATGTCGTTTTGTTTTCTGAAGGAGATAAATATGGTGTATGTGTACTGTTGTCGATGGACAGGATATCTTCTGCATGTCCTGTTGGAAAAGAATCAGCTGGTGTAAGTCGTATGCAGGTGCATTCTATTGAAAGTAACTCGTAATACCTTTCATTGAAAAGATATTTTTTAGCATAAAAACAAAAAAAAATATCGTACCAGCTATTTGAAATATTTATGACAGCAGTATTGTACGACGCAAATGGAATCTTTTAATAAGACACTGCACCATGTCTCTCTTCATTACATTCAGCAGAAAGGTTTCAGGTACACGAAGAAATCATCAAAGACATCTCTGCTTTCGAATTCCTCCCCAAATGAGTGTCATTTATAGGTTATATGGAACGAATATTTTAGTTCTACGAGATATCCACCAATTCTACGAGATTTAAATTATCTACATTTAACTCCCGGGATTACGGCTAAATAAAGTTGAAACGCAGGTTCATGTTAAGAAAAGTCGAGCCTGGTTTGTATCTACAGAGTTGACCGTTTGAGAATATCAGATGCTGTAAATGTTGGTGTGCGGGAGGTGCAATAGATATGGAAAAAGAATTGTAATTGGAGAGCCGATGTTCAATGACGGTTGGAGTCTTTATATACATTTACGCGCAGTGCCCTTGGGAAAGATATGACTGCACATCTTCTTCCCTAGAAATGGTATAAGACTTGTAACACTAAATCATTATTATCTCCAAAAAAATAATCCTTACAATCTAAAGCAATTTTCTGGCTTTAAAAAGCCTGCAAACGGTTGATAAGCCATAGAAAAGCGTATCAATCACTTAATTTTACTACCGCCCACCAAATTCTAAAATAAGTTATATTGGCTTTGACAGGCACACTTAGGAGCGGAGAAATGTAATTTCCAGTCAGATGAGGGC